>JAVSBU010345007.1:0-10383 GCA_033118015.1 Loricariichthys derbyi | reverse complement strand
ATTTTGCACTCATACCAGTTAAAGTGTCATTATAACAGCCTTCTCAGTCCAATGCTGTGTGCTGAATAAAAAGAAAAACTAAATTAATCAGATGTTGTATGACTAGCCCTTTGCATCCTGTACTAGGTTGATGTTGCTCCACTACCACACCAAAAAGACAGAGGGCAGCCTGGCTCTACACACAGTGCACTGTCTGGCTTGTGTCAGAGGTGCATGGACTTACACTCCCATAAACCACAAAGCCTGCAGCTACACACACCTCACATTACACCTATCTGGTGAATGCAGTTGTGACACAATGACACAATGAACAAAAAATACTTACTTATATGATGACAACAACAGACATGTCTACTTGACATACTTCATCCTTCTCTAACAGTGCCTTGGCATTAGTCCATTAAATAAGCGTGACGACTATAGCTAACACATTCTGTCAGCAATAAAATTACTGAATGAAAACAACTGAGCAAGCGTGAAAAGTCACTGCCGCCGGATGTATATTGGTCCTGAAATAAACAATTGGTACGGTTGAGAGTCTTGTGTTTGGCATGGTCAGTGGACAGCAATAACTATGTCTTCCTGTGTGTGCCCTGTGTGAATATGCCATCAAAAGATGAGGTGCAGACTGATTTAACACATGGGTTGGGCAGAGAATGCCATGGAAAAAACCATATCCTGAACACATCCTGTTTGAAACACACCACAAAAAACTAGGAGATCTATACAGTACCCATGTTGATTTTGCCAAGATGCACTCAGGCCATCAGCAGGTTGAATTTTTATGAGTTAAATAATACAAAAGTAAATAACAGAGTCTAAGAAGAGCAACAGTAAACAGGGAATTCGCAAAAATGACACCAAGTTGGCTAAAAGTTCAACAGAATTTTCTGGATGTGAAAGATAAGTATCAAATAGAGCATCACTAGTCGAAAAGTGGAGCATCTGAAGTCATATGTATCAAATATGACAGACAGCACCCTCCTCCAAAAGAATTTAGCATCCCTATGAGGAAGCTTGGAGCTTTAAGTAGCTGTTCAAAAACATGTGGTGTTTAGACGTATATCTCACAAGAAGCACCTTAGGCTGAAGTTCTAGTAGTGGTGTGCAGTTGGTCCTTAACCGTAAGGCGTAACAAACAGATGTATCTAAACATTATAGAAAGATTTATATCATGAATAAAGTAAAATCAAAAACAACCACCAATTCAAAACACTACTCTGTATTTACTTAATTGCTATGGGACACATCTGACTGACTACTAAGCAATTAAAACCACTCATAAGAATGGCTTGTGTGTGCCTGTGTGCCCCTCCCATTGATTGACTTATGGTGCAACATCAGGTATTAAGACAGATTTTTATTTCCTAGTACAGTCTGTTTTATTTTAAACAGCAATAATAACATGTCCTTGGTCATTAAAACGAACACTTGCTGATTAGATGGCTATTAAACGGCACACATCTGTATTTCTCATTTTAAATTCAAGTACACAAAAAAAATGAAACTGGGAAAATCTTATAATGCAGGAAGCCCTGGTGTAAAATTAAAAAATTAATAATGCAATACTTTGAGTGCGCTGCTGAAATCATCACACAACTACTACCACTGGAAAAGCAAGTATTGCAGTCGATTCACAAGTTGCAAATAATCCACAACACCCACAAGAGAATAGTAAATACAGAATTTGTGCTGCAGACATCTTTATACACTGCCTGGCCAAAAAAGAAGTCATCACCTATGGGGGCAGAGCTATGATCTGGGGCTGCTGCAGTTGTTCAGGTTTAGGTTCAGTAATATGCACCCAAAGCATGAGATCAGCTGATACCTGAATATACTGAATAACCAGGTTATTCCGTCAATGGATTTTATCTTGCCTGATGGCACGGGGATATTCCAAGATGACATCATCAATACAAGAACTTGGGAAAAATTAATGCAACTCTGGACAGAAATAAATGATTTTGAGTCCAGCCTTGGCCTTGCCCCTTGTAACATGGGTAACCAATATATGTAAAGAGAACAATCAGATAGGAAATGGCAGTGACTTGACAAAATAAGCTAACTATAACCTTTCTAAGTCATTTAAGTGAGAAAGAGGAAAGTTTATAGTAAATATGGCTTTTACATGCACCACTGTTCTCCTGGCTGTGAATAGCTGAGATAGAAGGGTCAAAGCATAAACACATTAGGTCTCAATCAGATCCCAATAGAAAAGTGGTAAGAGAAAGCCGGCACTTGAGACTAATCCAGCCAAACTGGGCCCTCTGCCAAATCCCAGGCCTTCCCTCCCAGTGCACATGATTAGAAATTGCTCAACCTGACTTCACTCGTTAACTACCATAAGCACAGCCGTTTTCATAAGGATTCGTTTAACATTAGCTCAGTAATGTTAGGGATGAGAAAGTTGTTGTGTGTAGTCATTCTCACTAAGTTGTATCATCACTGATAACTTCAGCCTTTGGACTGGGTTCAAAATGCAGGGCAATTTAAAAGGGGAGATTTATCAGCACCCTCTTGTTATAACTCTGTGCACAGTAGAGGAAGCTTTCACTGTGATGGTGTACAGTACTACTGTATTCCACATGAATAACAGACATAGCACCATTTACTCTTGCACCTCCACTAAGAAGGAAGGCTAATCCCTCTTACTTCCCTGTCAGCTTCTTTGCCTAATGACAAAAGTCAGAATTAGGGGTATTGGGGTGGGAAGAGGTCATGAGAGAGACAATTTACGAGAAGGTCAGGGGATGGGAAATGACAGAGCAAAGGGAAAGTGAGGATAAAGAAGGAACAGAATGAGCAGAGGCTACACAAATAAAAGGTAGACAGAAAGTTGGCTCACTCATTGCCACTAGTTTTCCTCCAGCTGTCTTCATCACCAGGGTAACCAACCATCTAAACCCCTGGCCTCAACCACTTGACCCCAACTTCCCAAAGGGCCTTCCACAATTGGCCCACAATAAGCTTGTATGATGGGTGTTGAGAAACAAAATTATAACAAAGTCAGCTCAACTTGATCATTTAAGGAACTTGAGTTCTAACTCATAATTCTTAGAACTGTGTCTCCTTTCTTGCTTGTTCACCAGGAACCAGGGATGAGTTTACTTCTTAGAAAGCCATGTACGGGGACCTTGAGCTTCTACTTCAAAGTAGGCAATTTTCTCAGTGCACAGCAACCATGAGTGATACAGGTAGGCAGTGATTAGTCTAGAAGTGAGCGACGCAGGTCTGTGTGTCTATGTTTAATGCTACTGCCATTTTTAAATATACTTGTTCACTGACAGCTACATTCACAACAGATCTTCACAGTAAAATATAACAAAACACAGACAGACAGTCAGAAAAATTCAGGCTTTACTGAGTGTATATGCAATTGATTCTCATGTCACTTCAGCAATCCTACTGGTGGTACAAATGCAAACCAAAAAAGCCTGTAATTCTTGTGGGAGCTCCGCAGGGGGTAATCCTTCCCAATTAATCCAGAGAACTGTTTGGTGCAAAAGTACCTCGTCTGCAAAATTTAGGTGCAAAATGACCATAATGTTAAATGATTTATTGATTGGGCCCAAAGTGCATATTTCACTGCGACGTAATGAATTGAGATCAGGAGAATTAGGGATTTCCTAGCAGCAAAACAAGTTAGTGATCAATAGCTCTTTACGTGCAAACATTTTCTCTTGATTGCAAATGCTGAATAAACTGCAACTATGTGTTTTAAAGCAAGTAAAAGCGCCACTGATAGCTCAGAACAAGTGGCAAATTATATTTACACCCCATTTTCTCCCAGTCAATCTCTATGCACTGGATCTCCCCATAGTACAACTGGCACAAACCTCTGTGGATAAGGAATAACATACTTATGACATGACTTTTTTTTTTTTTTTTTTTTTTTTCATCCTATGCAGTTTATGTAACACTTGGACTAACTAAATAAATTATCAGAACCACAAGACATAAGACAGACAAACCATCAAGGAGACACACACACACACACACACACACGCAACTTTAGCATAATCATTTAACCTAACATGTCTTTTGGACTGTGGGGGGAAACTGGTGCACAGGGAGTAAACCCACATGGACACAGTGAGGACATACTAATCACACATGTGGAGTCCAATGTCAATTAAGCATGGAAGCTTACCAGGAAGTTCGTTAAGAAGCAGTATGCCGTAAACCTCAGTTATGCAAATGCCTTCTAAAACGTATGGAATATTTTAAATCCCATTCCTGCTCTCCAAACCACTAACCTGTTATAACAAAGAATAAGCTGAAAATGAAACCTGGAACAAATTCTGTACCATAGATTGTGTATCAATGTAATGGAACTGATACAGATGTCTGTGAATGGTATTTTGGCTCTACCTGCACCTTCAACTTACATCCAGTAAAAAGCTCAGTCAATTTATGTAGTGATTAACAGATAAATTAGTGAATATTACTGCCATTTTAATCTATTGTCTTATTTATTATTTTTATTTACTGGTATATGATGTTTAATGACCGTCAAATCAACATTCGTTCACTTTAACATCTGAGATCTTAAGAATAAGAACAGGAATAAAATCTCTTGTTGAATGACAGAAAGCTAGTGTCACTGAATCCTTCCAAACCCTGCTGACAAAAAAACAGAAAACAAAAATCGTCCTTTTGTTTTCATTATTGGTAAGCATTTCAAATTTCATAAAGTGCACAAATATAATTGCTGCATTGTACAATACAGCACTGTATAAATGTTTCCTTATTGTGTTTGAATACTGTTTAAAACTACTGTGTGTACATCATAATGTCCAGTCAATGTCCATTTCAGTCAACGTCCTGTTACAGAATGTGGATGTTGAATGGTGCACAGCTATACACTCGTGCTTTTTACAGTAAGAAACATTTACAAGAACATAATTTTCTTTGTGCGTGTGTGTGTGGTGTTTCTCTCTTTAGTTTACTGCTCTGTAAATGTAGACAGCATTCTTGTACGACACATAACGCTGACAGAATAGTGACAAGTCTCCTGAATCATTATAATGGCACCAATAAAAGTATGAAGGATTTTGAGATGGCAGAAAGAGGCAGGGATTTTTCCATAAGACGTCATGAACATTAGTCTTCTGTTACAGGGTTTGACAGATTATTAAGGAAACCTGCCTTAGTAGGATAAACTGAAGGTTTATTCCGCTTACAGTGTGTACATTTTTTTATATCCAAATCAGTTCATAATTTAAGAATACTAGGCTGTATGTAAATGTTTGTAGAATTGTTTGCAGCAATAAACTGCATAAGAGAAGGGTCACCATAGTGATTAGGCTTCTATGAAACCAGCTATGGGCTTGAACTGGACTGTCGTGCTGCACAAGCATTTGAACCAAGAGAAACTAAGCCACTCAGTTTTCCCCCATGACTCTATAGAGACTGTGCCCATGAGAAAAATGCCCATGGGTGTAAATGGGTTTTTTAGTACTGCAGTGCATACAATTTTGTGCCAAGATGAAGGAAACCATTCAGTTTTTCCCTGTAGCTTTCTCATTAAATGCCAGAATGGGAAGCTTTACAATTCTT
The DNA here is from genome assembly GCA_033118015.1 of Loricariichthys derbyi. NCBI lineage: Eukaryota > Metazoa > Chordata > Actinopteri > Siluriformes > Loricariidae > Loricariichthys > Loricariichthys derbyi. The sequence goes on along the minus strand of JAVSBU010345007.1, from coordinate 4,824 downwards.
AGAATCTGTATTGGTGTTGTAAAGTGACCTGGAGTATGAGAAAGTCACAACATTTAATTTAATATTATTAGGTGGTCTCACAGGTTTCAAAGTTAAGGCGGCACATTTATTCCTTCCACAATGTACCAAATGATCAACTGCTGTGCTAATGGGTGCTTTTGAATTGTTAAGAAGCAGTAATCCGTTTTTAACAAGTCACTTCAGAGTCCATACCAGCTGTGGGTGAGAGGTACAAGGCCTAAAAAAGCCTCAGCTTGTTTGAAGTGCATTAATGTGGAACACAGGAGAAATCACTGTAGAGGACTTATTGAGTCTGTGGACTTTGGTAGATGGCCCTCTGGAGGCTAGGAGAAAGTTGAGAGTATCTAAAGAGCTTTAGTGTCACACAAATTCATTTGCTCATGATGTTTAAAATTTGGTCGCACTGGTTATGGGAACTGGAGATCAAAAAAAGAAAGCATTAGAAAGAAAATATGAAAGCCTAAGAACCATAGGCGGTAGTGAAAGAGGGGAACACGAGGGCCCCACAAACTATTTGATCAACAGGCTAGCAACGCAAACACACTGCCATACACACACATACAAACACGGGCCTTCAGTATGGGAACAGTATCGACTAAAAACCAAAATTAGTTGGCTTTCTTTCTAATTCATGTTCATGATAATTTAATCCTGACAGCAGCTTTTCTCACTTAAACACACACTCACTCACTGACAGTTCCGCTTCATGCACTGTACAGGAGACCAAGCCAACTCGCAAAATGTGCACCCTAGCTTTCCCATGTAGCCACGAGAGGCTAGGGAACAAACAGGAAGTGACAGGACTTTCCTCCCAGGAACATGCAGCACTGAGTGCATTCACATGCATTTAACAATGTAATCATTCATGGATTCCTTTAAGTTGTCTGATTATTCAAATGGTCATATAAACGTTTTAGTCAGATTAAATTAAAACCTTGAAATAAGATAAATCCTGTAGAGAGCTGGATTTTTCTCAGTAACTGGATCTTTCAGCTCTTGTATACCCTTTGATTTCATTTGCTTTTCTCAGTCTGCGCATGCACTCAAACTTAGCCTGGAAACAGCCATGGACAAACATTTTTGCCATGTCCACTTATTCTAAGACACTTTGCTTCTTTAGGGCTTGTCTCTATAGACCAGGGGCCAAATTCTTAGGGGCCTGAGTCTTAGTGCAGAGTTTCTCCTAGTGACAAAATTCTAAGAAAACTCTTAGAATCGTGTGTTTTTCCCCTAAAAGTTAGGAGAAGATCTTAGTAAAGATAAAAGCTATTCATAACTGTTAGCCCTGAAGGTGAAGGACTGTTAGTAGTAGGGAGGACCACTTTTAGGAAGATTTGGAGTTCTTTCAAGAAGAGGATAAAATAGCAGAAAAATGACGAGGCAGAAGAAATGTTCTCCAAACATTGAATAACTGAATTCAATGCTACCAGGGAGTAATGTTTGTGATCGATCTTATTAGAAACGTGCTGACATCTCCTTCCCAGTGGAACAATACTGTAACGCCTGAAATGAATGCTACGTACAAACCAGTCCCGCCACTTAAATAGACACAGCAGCGATCAAAGTAACTGAGAGGAATTGTGAGTGAAAGACAGTGTGATTGATTATGTTATTAGGCAGCACATAGGTGCAGTAGCAAGCATTGCCGCCTCACAGTTTTGATCCCCGGTTCGATCCTGACCCCAAACTCCACGTGTGTGTAGTCTGCATGTCCTCCCAGTGTCTGTGTGGGTTTTCTGGTTTCCTCCCACATGCCAAAGACGTGTGTTAGGTTAATTGGTGTTTCCAAAAGTGCCCTTATTGTGAGAGTTTGTGTTTAAGTCTATATGTGCCCTATGGTGGATTGGCACCCTGTCTTGGGCTGTTCCTGCCTTTCGCCCTGTGTTGCCAGCTATGCACCATCTTTCCCGTGATCCTGACTATTCTAAGTAGATAAGAGAATGAATGATTTTTACTATTATTGCATTTGCTAAGGCAGACAACTTTATTGCGTTACAGAAGCAACTTTACATTATAATCAGTGCAATTAAGGGTTCAGAGTTTAAAACTGGCAGCTTAGTGTTGCTGTCTGAGTATTGAACCATAGCCACTGAACTGTCATTTTAGAGGTAATGTTCACATGCTCAGCTGTTTCAGATTGCCAAAGTCCACAAATCAAAAAGGTCATAAATATTCCTCAGCTGTCCATAATTACTTTGAAATATACTTCACTGGTGTATTATTTACCACCTTCAATACAACACACAGCACCTTTCTCAAGTCAACAGCATTTCATATCAGATTTTATTATCTAATCAAATGATGATGCCTGTCGCAACATCTAATAAGGAAATGCAAAAAGCCTTTACAATAAAAGGAAATGGCAGGAATTGAATTTTCAAGCCTCATGTAGGTGGTAGCATGACTAAAAGCAGCTATGAGGAAGGACCACGGCTGCAACTGACATTTGATGTTACCTTTGTTTCTTTAGACTCAACAGGGAAGGACCAGATTTGCTCCATGATGGGTAAGGCCCTGGAGATCGAAAAAGCTGTTCTTACATACACCCACACACAGAAAATACACTGACAGAGCTAGAACAATACATTCCACCACACTCCAGAGTGCATAATCGTACTGAATTGCTCTCGCACATTACCCAAGACTAAGAGACTTAAAGAATTATTCAAATCACCACACCATACACAATTCAGCAGTCAATTCCAACTAAAACTGCACACTTTACTCAATGACCATCCTCAATTAATTCAAATAATAGCAAAGACTGGAAAATATAAATATCTGACTGGAAGACTGCTAGAAACAATCCTTCACACATCTGGACAACATACATTGGACAAAAAAAAGAATACACAGTAGAGACAATGTACCAATAAAATATAGCAATAGTAGTGGTAATGGAAGCCAAATAAATGGCTTACAAGCCATTTATTTAACAATTGTGCTATTTTCACCCCACTTAGTAATTAAAACAAAGAAATAAATCTATTTTAAATTATGTCATGCAGCCATTACACTGCCTGACCAAATAAAAGGTCACCACCTGTGGGAGCAGTACTATGATCTGGGGCTTCTGTAGTTGGTCAGGTTTGGGTTCAGTAACATTATGTACCCAAAGAATGAGATCAGTTGATACCTGAATATACTGAATAACCAGGTTATTCCATCAATGGATTTTTTCTTCCCTGATGGCACGGCCATATTCCAAGATGACAATCAGAATCAGAATATTGCCATTGTCAATGAACGGATTCACAGGCTAGGAACTTTCTTTGGCATAAAGGTTCACATAGGAGCATCAGAATGCCGTACCAGGCCAGGATTTAGCAGGCTCAAATTGAGAGAGAGTGGTTCAGGGAGCATGAGACATCATTTTCACACTTTGACTGGCCACCACAGAGTCCAGACCTTTGGGATGTGCTGGAGAAAAGTTTGTGCAGTGCTGCAAATAATAATTGAGTAAAAATCAATGCAACTCTGGACAGTAATGAACAATGTGACATTGCAGAAGCTTTTGGAAACGATGCCACAGTGAATGCGTGCCAAATCAAAGCTAAAGGTGGTCCAACATAATATTAGTGACTTTTTTTGGACCACTCAGTATATAAGAAAAACAGGATTTGTAAGCACAAACTAAAAAGAAAAAAACACATGAGATCACTCCAAGTTCATTCAATTTTAAAATTTTAGCGTTCCAGACCTCAAAAATTTGTACTCCACGTTATTTACATTCCTTGACTCAATAACTACTCTCCAACTCAGATCCTGAGCCATGCCCACAAGTCCACATATCGATGTGTCAATGTTCTAGCTCTTTGCTGGTGGAATAAGAATCCCACACCAGTCAGAACAGTGTCCCTCTTATTTCTTAAAAAAAGCTGCTCAAACATCATCTAGGATAATGAGTTTTCCATCTTCTGCATGTCTGTTGTACATCAGCTGCTCGACATATAGATTTTTATCAACTTTAGCTTCATGTGCCAAAAAGCATTTATAGCATTCAAAAGTATTTATAGATATTATATGTGGTCTTGGTGTCAAACTGCAAACTTACAGAATAGGTTTTTGTGTTTTTAATATTATCAGGGAAAGTCAACCAGATTCAACCAAGTCATATATTTCTGATATATGAACAATCATTGTTTTTAGGCTACATCTTTTTTTTACATCGTTTTTCCTTAGATAAGAACATTTCAATAGGCATTCTTTTATTCCAAATCAGTAGGCTTAAAGTTAATTATCTGGCTAATGGTTTAATGTTTCTGCTTCTTTAAAAATCGAGCTCCAGGGATTTTTTTACAACTGACTTTGAATGAACTTTGAATGACAGCAGCCTAATTCTCTACTGTACCACTATGGAAACTCGTGCAAAACCTTCAGGGAACCTCCAGGCTGTCAGTGTAATAGAAAGACCCTATTTGCTGATTCTGAGAAAGGGATGGCTGGAATGGGGGATGAACTCTGCTGCTGCAACAGAGTCAAAAATGATATATGGACACAGCAAGCATACTCGGTTCCTCCATGCGTATTCATTCTCAAAGAAGAAGCCCTTACAAGTGAGTAACTAAGAAGCCAGTGGTCGCAAGTTGTATGGAGCCACTTGTTGGCCTAAGGACCTCACATGATGGAGGGACCATATGTTTTTCTGTTGATTTAAGATAGAGTACAGTGTTCCCTCGCTACTTCGTGGTTTGTTTATTGTGGACTCGCTGTTTCACGGATTTTTAAAAAATATTAATGTAAAATATTTATCGTGGTATTTTTGCTGTTTCACAGGGTTTTGCGGTACTCCGTTTAAAGTAT
>JAVSBU010344998.1:0-10383 GCA_033118015.1 Loricariichthys derbyi | reverse complement strand
ATTTACCTACTTTTTGACAACAGTGTGTGTGTGTGTTTGTGTGTGTGTGTGTGTGTGTGTGTGGGTGTGTGTGGGTGGGTGTGCGGGTGTGTTTTCTACACAGCGATTGACTGTTGGAATCTCGGATGCGTTAAAAAGTTCAGGTGAAAGGTCAGAGGCAGAGCAAAAAAAGTTAAGTAAAGGTGAGTTTGATAGTTTATCTTTATCAGTTACTGTTATCCTTCATAGGCAGAGCAGTGTGTGCTCCAAAGCCTGTCCTTCACCCACCACCTGGTCCTGGTCATCGCAGTGTACTCTGACTGGGTCCGGTGTCACACAGGCACTGTCTGTCAGGAGAGCATGGATGGGGGATCGTTCCCCAACATTAATGGACTGGCACACTTTTTCCTGTTTCAGTCGACCCTGACTAGGATCAGGACTGAAATAAAAACAGGAAACATGTCTCTCTCTCTCTCTCTCTGTCGACTTTCCTGTCCCAGTAACTTGGCTGTGTCGTCACACCTGTGTTTTGTAGACTACGAGGGTAACGGCTTGAATAAGAGCTTTGTGGAGCAAGTGTTTGGAGGCCAGATGACCAGCACTGTGATGTGCAAGGAGTGCAAGACAGTCTCTGTGGTGACCGAGATGTTTCTGGACCTCTCACTGCCTGTGACTGATGAGGTACGGTCTTGGGTTTTTGCCCCTGGTTTGGTCCTGCCCAGTCTAAACACATCATTTTTTATGTCGATCTCTGCTCCTCTAATGTCTGACAGGGGTGCCGTTGCAGTGGCAGGGATGTTCAGTGGAACCTCAAAATTCAGACTTATTTTGTTCTGAAAACACCAGTCGAATTTGGATTTATTTGAAGTCAGAATTTAATTTTCTCATGAGAATGACTGAAAATAGGATTAATCTGTACCAACAAATGATTGTGTTTTTTTAGGTTGTTTGTTTTTTGCCTATATTTGTTTCTATCTATTGATTAGAAGCATGAATAATGCAAAGGAATATAATGCATAGCATAAAATCAATAAAGGCATGAAGTAAGTGAAAATGTATTTATTTAGCGATGCCAAGATTGAGGTTGTCTGAAATTTCAACCATAGACTGATATACATAATAAATAAATAATTTAAAAAAATTATTATATATAAACACACGCACATATTATGTTAATACAATATAGATAACTACAACATAGTATAATCACAAATATATGATATAATAGTAGTAGTAATAATACTATATACAGTACCTGCTGTAACTATAATATACATAATATAATAATTATATCCTCCTGAGACCCGGCCGATTCATTTATGTCCTTTATAATGTACATTTGAACAGAAATTGTAAGAAATTTTTTTTGGGGAGAAAAAAAATCTGATGGACCATTTCATGTCCAAATTTTTTGACAAGTAATTGACAAGTCCAGCCTTCCCTCGCTGAAGCCTGGCCAGTTTTGTGGAACCGTAGTCCTCCTTTAATTCCTCAGGGTCCCTCAGTCTAAATCCACCTATTGACTCTGTGCATTTAGGCTTACAGGAAGAAGAAAGGGGTCCAAACAAAGGCTACTGAAAGAAGTGAGAGTGGTCGTGGTGTCGACGCTCCTCCAGTTAACGATGGCGAGGATATGCCAATGGGCGTGGGGAGTAAGTACCAGCAGAAGAAGGCTAAAAAGCAGGCAAAGAAACAGGCTAAGGTACTAAAATATAACGAATGGTGTAAAACGTGGCCTCTGTTAAGCTATGCTGACACTCTACTGGACGTTTCCAGAATCAGAGACGCCAACAGAAGCAAGGTGTGAGGATCACGCTAGATTCCCTGACCAATGAGAATATGGATGACTCTCCAGAAGCTCCGCCCCAAAATAGCGAGGGCAAAGTGGAGTCTGCAAATGTGGATGGGCTCGAGGAACAAACTAGCCATTTGGAGTGTGAAGAAAGGAACGATGAAGATGAAGAACTGGATGAGCTACAGAGCTCCGCCTCTAATCGCTTCATTGGCCTATCCGAAGACGGAGCAGAGCAGGACAAGGAGGAGTGCAAAGACATAAAGCTGACCGAAGGCATGAGGGCACTGTCGCTGTCTTCCAAGGAGCAACATCCCAATGAGGTGGAACTCGAATTGGAGTCAGAATCCAGTGTGGATCCTGACGAGGAGCCAGACATGGGCATGGTGGTGGTGGATCAGGATCCAGAGGTGGCCTTCTCCACTCTGGCCAGCAGGGAGGCGCCAAACCCATCAGAGTGCTCAGTGGAGTCAAGTCTCTATCAGTTTACCCAGGTGGAGGAGCTAACGAACACCAACAGCCTGCTGTGTATCACCTGCAGTAAGAGAGCTAGAGATGGTACGCGTGCGCACACACACACACACACACACACACACACACACACACACACACACATACACTGGCTGATTGGATATGGGGTTTTATTTTTTTCCTCTGGTAGGTTATGGATAAATGTCAACCAAAAGGAAAAGCGTGAGAACCATGATGGTGCTTAAAAGAAGAGATAATACCAAGATATGAGATTGATCTTCATGTCTGATCAAGCAAAATTTACTTCTTTTAATTTGATTTATTTCCTTAAAAAGAGGTACTCCCTGTTTTATGATGGCCTGGCTTATGATATTTCGGCTTCACAGTGGGAACCTGATGATAAACATAAATACACATTCATCAAATGTGTGGGAAATGTAGTGAGGAAAGGCTGTGGTTGCACCATAATTTTGTTTTTCACTTTCAATACAATAATAAATTAGATTTTAATACTTTATTATAAAATTAGCTTTGTGTTAATAACTTTAGTGTTTTAAACATGTTTAAGCTGCATAGGCATTATAAAGTTCTCCTGCATTCATCACTTTGTGATGTAGGGAGTCATGTGGCGGGAGAGACGAGTGCTAGGAAATGTACTGAGGAAAAGCCTTGGTCGTGTTTAAATGTACTTAATATAGTCAACAGTATATATTAAACTCCACGACCTGCAATAGATTCATTCCCCAATCATACTTTAGGTCTGTGTGTGTGTATATATAGTCTTTCCTAGCGTTGTCCCGCGCATTCGCAGGGTCCGCTTTGCTCCACGCTCGCCACAGTGTGGAGACGCGCAGCATTGATGCGCCGGGAATTGTTGATCCTCCGACGTGCTGCTCCGTCTGTTGATAAACACCTCCAGCTTTGTCCAGGGTTTGAGGCCACTGTTATCAGCTGGCACTGCGAGGAGGTTGTGGTAGGATTTCGCCAGCCGGTCTGTGTATATATAGTGATTGAGTATAAAGGTAGAGCTGAATTAATGCACGTAATGCTTTATGCAGTGTGCATTTTCTGTGGGTCTGGAACAGATTAATTCACTTTACATTATTCGTTATGGGGAAAAATAATCTCTCTGGAACAAATTAACGATGAGTATCAACGTACCACCTACATTAGGTATGTCTAATGTGACTGTGTGTGATGTGACAGGTGGTAGGAAGAAGGTCTACAGGGAGGCACTCAAGCAGATTCTGATCTCGTCTCCACCTCCGGTACTGACACTACACCTCAAAAGGTTCCAGCAGGTAACACACACAAACACACACACTTTGAGTAAGGCTAAGCAGTATGAAAATGAGTACTGTGTGTGCAGGTTGGCTACAGTGTGTGTAAAATCAACAGACACATTCAGTTCCCTCAGGTGCTGGATTTCGCCCCATTCTGTTCCGCCAACTGCAAGGTATCTCTCTCTCTCTCTCTGTCTGAATCTCTAACTTGAGTCAATTTTCTGCAGTCTGATTTCGTACTTTTACTTATTTTAAGTCAGTAAAGTAGTTATGGTCTTTCTGTTTGTGTAGGGGATAATAGAGGGGCAGGTGCAGGTCCTCTACTCTCTGTATGGTGTTGTTGAGCACAGTGGGACGATGCGCTCAGGTCATTACACGGCCTTTGTTAAATCCAGAACCCACTCAACTCTGCTGAACGGAGCTGGAGATAAATGTACGTCTGATCCATGACACACACTGAATTGGTGGTGCGCCAGTGGTCTTACTTTTCGTTGTCGTGCAGGTGAAGCGGCGCCCCCTAGAGGATCCTGGTTCCATGTCAGTGACAGCAGTGTGCAGCCAGTTCTTGAGAGCAGAGTACAGAACTCCCAGGCCTACCTGCTGTTCTATGAGAAGATCTCTTAGAGCGACAAGGCCTGGTTCTTCAGGCTCAGATAAAATCACAGCTCATTCCACACATCTCTGGTGTTTGGATTCTCTGATCGAAAGGCTTTCTGATAAATCATGAGGACATGACTCTGGGAGGAGAAAAATGGATCGTGTTTAGAGAAAAGCAGTGTTCTTCTTAAAGTCAGGTGACTTTAAACAGGTCTTGGCTGGAACATTGTACACTTTTGGGTTTTTTTCCCCTTCCTTTAACGAAGAATCAAGACAGTTTTAGAAAAATCTTTTGTTTGGTTCGGTTTTATGGGATAAACATGAGAGCTAATAAAAACAAAAGAACTGAACACATCCAATATTAGAATCTCTTTATTGTTCATCAAGTCAATTTACATTATACCAAACTCCGTTACAATTGTTGTTAATTAGTCCTTGTCTATAGTCTATCTATTCTGTATGATTTTATCACTTAATTTCATCAATTTCATCTTTTAATATTAGTTTATGCATTTTTTTGGGCATTTTATTACAAGTTTTATAAACTTACAATTGAGTCATACAATTAGTTTTTAATTTTATTATTGCACTTGAATCCATTTTTAGATTTACAATTTTATATTATGCAAGTAATGTATATAGTCTTGGCAGTTAACTATTTTAATCCTAATTTATTCATATTTTGGCATTGATTATTTCAGTATGTTTATCTTTTTGATTTTTTGTTTTTTTGTTTACAAATATTTGAGTTCTAAAATTTTGTTTTTGTATTGGATTTAATATTACTTTACTATTATTTTCCTTTCGGCTTTACTATTATTTCACTTATATTTTATACACTGATACACATTTAGCACTGCTGTTTAGTTTATTCATGTATAGGGTTATGTCATATTATTGTTTTCGCTAATTGGGAATTCGTTATTAATTATATTTTAATATTGTTACGTTAGTTATTTAACGTAGTTAAATAATTAGCTATATTTTTACCTCTTTTGTTTTTTATGTTAATTTGTCTATGTATAACTCGTATGATTGTGAATCGCTTTCTGAGTTTCAGCGTAAGCGCGTCGCTACAGCATTGCATTGTTGCCAACTTAGCGACTTTGTCGCTATATTTAACGACTTTTTATACCCTCTAGTGCCTTTTTTCAAAGCGACTAGCGACTTTTTGTGTTGTTAGTGGAGACATTTGGAGACTGAGATGAACACACATACTCTTCAGTTACTGTCATCAGTGAGCAGCGGGTAGCTCAACATTCACAGTGCAGTCTCACACGTCCACATTGCGCAAATGAACTGCGCATGCCCAAAGCCGCCGCTTACTGACCCCGCCCCATATTTACAGATCGAGATGTAAATATAAATGCTTATTCAGTGTGACACGAAACGAAATCACTGCATTTAAACTCACAGTCTCAGTCCAGTCACTCACCTCATTCACCGTGTATCCTGTCACTCACCTCGTCCACAGTGGGTGTCTTTGTGAAAAGCTAAACATTTAGCTAGCTAGCTCATTATGTTTCAGACTAAACTATATGCTCAAAAATACAGGAAGGAGTGGGAATCAAAGCCTGAATTCAAAGGCTGATTGAAGCCTTTTCATTTATTCAGAGTTATTCCTTTACAGCTTCAAAAACCTGTATTATGCCAATTAGGTGATGACGTAATTTAGCGACTTCTAGCTACTTTTAGGACAGCCAATAGCTACTTTCCTTACTGAGGAGTTGGCAACACTACAGCATTGGCGAGGTGTTCTCGATTGCGCATGCGTGAGTCCATTCGCATCCACCGGGTGCTGTTAGTCGTTAGCTTGTAAAAATGCCTACCGTGAGTGTAAAGCGTGACCTTCTGTTTCAGGCTCTGGGAAAAACATATAGTAAGTTTATTTATTTATTCAGCCTGTAATTACTCTGAGTTTAATGGACTGTACGTTAAGAAGCTCTGGGTTTGGGTGTTAAAGCCGGTGTTAGCCTAGCCTAGTTTAGCCTAGCTGCTTATAATTGATTAATAAACGTATGTGTGCAGCGCAGAAAATAATAAAAACATAATAAACAGTGGTTTAATTTTGTCTAATTTAACACGGAATATATTCTAACAATTAAAACTCGATATAGGTAAAGTGATGCATTGATTGCATCAGATCGGACTGAATCATTTTAAGTTGATTTCATTTTATTTCGTCAGCATGGAATTAAAACCCAGATTTATGTCACACTAATGTTATTAGATTAAAAAAATAAAGACAGTAAAGCTGCATTTTATATGGATGCAGAGTGTTTTAATGTCATATTCATTTTTATTCAATTAAAATATGTCAAGTCAGGACAGCAGAGTGCGCAGTTATCTGTTTTATAACTGTACTCTTTAAATATTAATTTGTACTAGGAAGCAATCAAATGAAATTAATATGATATAACGGTATTTTAATAATGTTCATGTTGTAACGGTAATATTACGTTGCATAAATTATATTGCTTTGTCATTTATACTGTGAACACTGGACTTATTACCAACCTAACGTGCAATACTGTACATTGGATACCAATACTGTGCAATATATTTACACATTGTGTGCAATATATTTCGAACACTATCTCTGCCAACAGCCTTCTCTTCCTTTACTGTGGAAAACGTAAGAGTGCAATACAACTGTAGTATATTATTTATAGTACTTGTTTGCATTATTATGAAGTAGCTTGTACATATTACTGTACATGTGTATAGTGACAAAGGCATTCTGTTCTATTCTATAATGACTATTAATGCATTTAATGTAATTTTCTGTTAATATCTAAATAAATATTACAATATTAATTTAAATGTCCTATTAATCAGATATTAGTAGATTTAAAAACAGGTCAGTAGTTATTTGTGATTAATATTTATATTTTTTTGCGCTGGTATTTTGTAAACTTTAAATTAAGTAATATTTTATAGAGACTTTATATTTTAATAATTTTGGTTTAGTATTAATTTAATATCATTCATAACATGTTATAATGTTATTGTAATTGTTGCATTACGGAACTAAGTATTGCGTTAATTTTTTGTTTATTAGTGTATTTTTGTTCAGCATATCCTGTTCTCTTGCAGCTGATGAAGAATTCGACGAGCTGTGCTTTGAGTTCGGTCTTGAGCTGGATGAGATTGTAAGTGGATGTGCACTAATATTTTAAATATAACAGATTGTAGGATTACTATAGAATACTGAGAATTTATCTTAAATATAGAGTATCATTTGTAACATGGCTTTGGTTTATACACACTGTGTGTGCGTGTGTGTGTGCGTGTGTGCGTAGACGTCAGAGAAGGATATAATCAGTCGTGAACAGGGTGATCAGAAGGCTGAAGGAGCCTCTGAGGTGATTCTGTATAAGATCGATGTTCCAGCTAATCGCTATGACCTACTGTGTCTCGAGGGTCTGGTCAGAGGGCTGCAGGTCTTCAAGCAGAAGTAACACAAATGAGCATACACAAATTATATACTAGTTTGTTTCCTGTACATACTTTTGCTAATGACACTGTGTGTGTACAAAGGAGGGAGGCCCCACGTTACAGGCGTGTGAGCCCAGTGAACGCTGATGCACAGAGACTCATCATTACTGAAGAGGCATGGGAAGCTTGATTAATTTTTTTTCCTTTTCCTTCTCATTGTTTTTCTTAACTACAGTGATCTGTACCTGAGTTTGTTCTCCCCTTGTGCATTGAACTCTTCCTGCCTTTCCCTGTGCAGACGGTGAGTGTGAGGCCGTACGCCGTGGCTGCCGTGTTGCGCAACATGACTTTCACACCGGAGCGCTATGACAGCTTCATCGAGCTGCAGGAGAAACTGCACCAGAACATCTGCAGGTTAGTCAGGGTCAGATACAGGGCAGTTGGTCAGTGGTTGAAGTCCCAGCAGAGGCATGTTCTAAACCTTAGAATGCTAATGTGTTGCTGTATATTGCTGCTAAATGCTGCAAATGTTTTGGAATTTGCAGAAAGAGGACGCTGGTCGCCATAGGGACTCACGACCTGGACACCGTAACTGGGCCATTCACGTACACAGCTAAAGCTCCAGAAGAGATCCGCTTCAGGCCTCTCAATCAGAAGCAGGAATACACGGCCAAGCAGCTCATGAGCCTGTACAAGGTGAGGTGTGATTGGTTCGAGAATTAAACTTGAAATGAACCATTAAATAATTTGTTTGTTTCTGTGCATCTTTCAGACTGACAGCCACCTGCGACATTACCTGCACATCATTGAGGACAAGCCGCTTTACCCCGTCATCTACGACAGCAATGGCGTCGTCCTGTCCATGCCACCCATCATCAACGGTGACTCGTTCTCTTTGGTTTAAAGGGCTCATGTGACTTCTTTTTTTATTTAGATAAATTATACTTTGATCAGGTCCACAAACTTTTGCATAAGACATGTCCTCTTAATGTCTGACTACATAGAGCAATTATAAAGACTATAAAACCCTATAAGAATCTGATGATAAACATCTCTGTTCCTGTTTGGTGTTTACACACAGTTGAATTTTACAGACTGTATCATGGCCACAGACCTGCTCTCTAAGTAATCTGTGTGTGTTTCAGGCGATCACAGCAAAATCTCAATCAACACCAGGAACGTTTTAATCGAGTGCACGGCTACAGACCTCACCAAGGTAATGTGTATAAACTTTTGATTTAGTATCTGTTATACAAGAACCACTTTTATTTGCAGCCTTATTTATTAAATGTTGGTATTGAACAAACCTCACAAAAGTTCATGTTAAAAAATGTACGTAAAAAGATGTCCCTTTAGCTGCTCTAGCAGCTTGTTTAACATTTTTCCCTGTTTTCTTCCCTGTTCTATCTTTGTTTGCTCCAAAAGCATGATTGACCTAAATATTAATATCAAATATAAATGCTTTTAATAATTAAATGTTTTAACATTTCTAATATGTTTTGCCACTGTTTGTTTATTCATTTTATTTATTTAATTTGATAAACTATTTTTACCAATTTTATTTTTATTATGTATTGATATTTTTTTCTTTTTTAATTTTATGATTAGTTTTTGGTTTTGATAACTATTTTTCAAAGTTCTGTATTTTTGTGTTGATCTTTTTTTTTTCTTTTTTTTTTAAAGTTTTTTTTGTATGTTTTGATCACTTAGTAAAACTTTTGTCTTATTTCATGTCTTATTATGGATTTTTCTGTTTTGATGTTTTACATCTCATTTTCTTTAGGTATTTAAATGAGTTATTCAGAATGATATAACTGTTTTTAAATTATTTTAAAAATAAAACAATTATTCATTTAATTCTTTCTTCTAAAGTAATTTTACAGTATAATACATTTATTTGTGACCTAACTAAGAAATCACTCTTAACTTTAAATATTAAAGTGTGTGTGTGTGTGTGTGCGTGTGTGTGTGTGCGCGTGTGTGTGTGTGCGTGTGTGTGTGTGCGTGTGTGTGTGTGCGTGTGTGTGTGTGCGTGTGCGTGTGTGTGTGTGTGTGTGTGTGTGTGCTTATATTAAAATATTTTCATGTGCAAAACAAGAATAACTGCAGGGACACTGTTGCAGAGAAATTCAACTCTCAGCCTTACATGTATTAGGAATCAGACTATGCTGCTAGATCATGAATCCAAGCTCTGTGCAGTGCCTGCATCTCAAATGCACAACATATTATTGTTTTGTACTTACACTACAGCACTCTGAAACTTTCTTTGCAAACTTACATTCACGAGAAATGTTATTTTCACAAATGATGGAAGAACATTAAAGTTTTTATATGTACACATGTGGACAAAATTGTTGGTACCCTTCCGTTGATGAAAGAAAAACCCACAATAATCACACAAATAACTTGAATCTGACAAAAGTAATAATAAATAAAAATTCTATGAAAACGAACAAATAAAAGTCAGACATTGCTTTTCAACCATGCTTCAACAGAATTATTTTAAAAAATAAACTCATGAAACAGGACTGGACAGAAATGATGGTACCCTTAATATTTTGTTGCACAACCTTTTGAGGCAATCACCACAATCAAACGATTCCTGTAACTGTCAATGAGACTTATGCACCTCTCAGCAGGTATTTTGGCCCACTCCCTTCAAAGATGCTCAATAGGATTTAGGTCAGGGCTCATAGAAGGCCACTTCAGAATAGTCCAATGTTTAAGCTGTGTGTTTTGGGTCATTAGTTTGTTCATGTAAATAATCTTTGCTCTGAGCTCTCAGAAATGAGATACGGCGTTCCACAGGGGTCTGTTTTGGGC
>JAVSBU010344989.1:0-10384 GCA_033118015.1 Loricariichthys derbyi | reverse complement strand
CCTGAGAAGTGCTCTTTCAGAGATTGGTTGTGTAGATACTGCATTGACTTCTAGAATCAATTCTTGCCTGGAAGCAGGACGCCTTTTTGTCATTTTCCCCGTTTTGGCCACAATTCTGATCAGAATTTCCTGTAGACTGGGAAGGTCTACACAAGGTGACAAACTTTTATGTAGAAGTACACTCAGGGCCAGGTACACCTTGCAGAGAAATCAGAGATTTTAATTCATATTAACATGATAGTATCACACAACTGCTGCAGATGGGGCGGCACAGTCGTGCAGTGGTCAGCGCTGCTGCCTCAGAGGTCTAAGATCCCTGGTTCGATCCTGACCCCGGGCTCCACCTGTGTTGAGTTTGTATGTCCTCTCCGTGGCCGAGTGGTTTTCTCTGGTTACTCCGGTTTCCTCCTATAGTTCAAAGACATGCGTGTTGTTAGGTTAATTGATGTTTCCAAAGTGCCCCTAGTGTGTGAGAGTGTAAATCTGTGTGTGAGTGGACATGCACTATGAGGGACTGACACCACCTCCCCTGCAACCCTGACCAGGATAAGCAGATAAGAGAATGAATGAATGAATGAATGAATGAATGAATGAATGAATGAATGAATGAATGAATGAATGAATGAATGAATGAAAAGTTGCTGCAGATTTGTCAGCTCCACCACATCCCAAAGGTGCTCTACTGGATTGGCCATTTGAGTCCAGTGAACTCAGTGTCATGTTCAAGGAACCAGATTGAGATGGGATAGACATGGTCAGAAACAATACTCCTCCTGTAGGTTGTGGTGACACTCAATTGATATTAAGGGGCCTAAGTGTGCCAATAAATAGCCTCCACACCATTACACCACCAGCAGCCTGTACCACCGATACAAGGCAGGAGACGAGACATTTATTTATGTGTCTGACTTATTCACACATTTATATATTTGTCTTCCCCAGCAAGGGCGTTTAACTAATAGAATGCGCAAATCCGCCGCCTTTAGTACGCTCGGCCATCAGCTCGTATACAGAGTGCTTGTCCGTAGCGCAACATTTCATTTCATATACACCACATTCATATTGTCTTATATGCAAATGTAGATCAGCTATCCTGCGCATAACTGTGCGCCGCCTGTACTGTCCCAATGCTTTCCGAGGAGCGTCTGTTAAGTGACGTCACGACATCATGTCGACTGGCGATGTGCGCCATCTTGAGTAGAAATAAAATCACGGGGGCAATTTTGCCTGCACCGATTCGAGGGTCAAATCAGAGCTTCTGCATCTCCGCTCCGGTTTTAGTCCAAAACACGCGGTAACGGTGGGAATAAGGATCGGATCCGGCGGTGAGAAAAAGCGATGGCAGGTAGGAGTGAGAGGCTCTGCTAGACTGAGTGTGTGATCATTAGCGCGGCCTACACACACACGGACGTGTGTCGCTATCCTTGTGGGGACCTCCCATTGCATAGTGATTCCGGTAGCTAATTAATGCTACACCTACACGTATCTTTAACCTCCGCTTCAGCCCCGGTAACAGTAACCTGCGGAGGAGGTTTTGACTCTCGTACGTCTTCAAAAGAAAGTTGCAGTTTCTGTAAAAGAGCAGTCTGTCCTGTTGGGGACCAGTAAAATGTCCCTACCATCCGAATATTCCTATCTTTATACTGACATTTGCCTCACAATGTAATATAACCGTTAGCACACACTCACAGCGCGAGCTAAGAGTTCGTCTTACCAGCCTTTCTTCATATTTAAACCTAACCGTCGATGTGAATGAGCAGCGCGTGCTCTAAACCTGACCGGCTGCTCTCGTGCAGGTTCGCTCCCTGAGGCAAAGCTTCTAAGGATAGCATTTATTACATGGCCTGTGCTTCATAAACATCTACATCTTAAAAGACTAGCATCGACCTGTAGGCTTAAAACAGCAAGGGTGTTTCCTGACCTCTAACCCTTAAAGTCCTGTGATACAAGTTTAATCCTGGCATGGCTTCCAGAACTAAATCTAACGTCTACATTCAGAAATGAAAAGTAAAAACACCTCAGACATGTACTAGATCTACTAAACTCAGCTCTGTTTCACATTTCATCATCCTTTATCAATCGAGAGATCAATAACTTTGCATAACCAATTCTATATACGCTCCTCAGACTCAAAATTAGTTACCTTGCTAAAAAGGAGTGATTGCATATGGGCCTGCCAAAGGCTGTAATGCGAAGGAAGTAGCTGTATGTGCAGGATCGAAACATGTGGTCACCCGGTTCTACCAGTGGTGGCAAATATCCCAGTAGACAGGAAACTCTCATCAGAATTGTGGGACCGTCGGTGTGTTTTGTGACTTGTAAAGAAAACCGCATTGCTTCTAGAAGTCAACGCAGGTCCTTCGCGTCCAGTTTCTGAAAGAACACTTCACAAGGGACTGTATACCATGAGCATATGGAGCAGAGTGGCATGCCACAAGGCGTTTGTTCACTTCTGCTCACAGAGTTTCCTGGTTAAAGTGGGTGAAAAAATACAAAAATTGGGTTGATCGTGACTGGAAAAGTTATCTGGTCAGATGAATGTAATTTTTCTCCTGTATGTAAACGATGGCCTTCATCGAGGACTGCGTGCAAAGTCTTGTTCAAGCTGGACGAGGTTCTGTGACGTCCGGGTGTGTTTTAATTACGAAGAAATTGTTTGGTTGAGGTGATAATAAAATTGAATCACATTGCCTAAAGTGAGCAGCTGGACAACCAGATTTTGCCTTTTGCTCATTCTTACTGAGGAACGTAATAGTTCTATCCCTGTATTTCAAGATAAGTCTCACATTCACAGGGCGGCAGATGTGACTGATTGGCATGATGAACATTCAGGAGCAGTCACACATTTGGACTGGCCAATAAAATCCCCAGATGTGAATCATCTTAAGATCTTTGTGGAAGGCATCCACAAAATGTAAGTTAACTGCACAATTCTTTGATGCAAGACTGACAAAACATTGATGTCACCTACGTCCAGAAACTTATACAGTCCACAAAAATCCACTGGTTTAATGAACGTTCCTGCGAATAAAAATCGAACTCCTTTAGATGGTCCTGTCCATTTAAAATAATGATCTGCAAAGAAGCAGCAATGGAATTTAATTAAACCAAATCAGGATCTCCAGCTATAAACGTGAGTTGAGTTCAAACAATGGTGATTGTTGATGAACATGTTCTCTATGAACAATTAAATTTGAGTGATTTTGTGTAAACAGAGAACTCGAGGCAAACAGAAAGGTGTTCTCCAATTTTTGCAGAATTTGAACAGATTTATAAAGAGTGCAATTGACGTTTCTTTGGAGTTGAGAATAATGCGATTTATGATTTTTGTTCTTGAGGTTGCCATCGTACTTTTGTTAACTTTCCAGTAAGCAGTACTGTCAAAACATTCAAGAACACAAGTGATGTTGCCAATAATTTGGTAGTCAATTTTTGCTGACTAAGTCGTTGCACCCCTGGTATGGATTGTGATTTTGTTGCTCCTGTATGTATCTGTTTGCAGGGGTCGGTGGAGGGAACGACTTCCAGTGGTGTTTCTCTCAGGTGAAGGGAGCAGTGGATGAAGATGTAGCTGAAGGTAAAGCAATGCTCTTCTTTAAATCTCAGTTTTAACAGCCAGCCACTTGCGATTTTTTTTTTTTTTTTTTTTTAATATTGACTAGGTTCGCATTGTTGTAAGCATGCACTCTGTCTGTGGTCGTTTCATCTATTCTAAGCTATATGCATTATGAGCAATGCATTTTTGGTACTTTGTTTGGTCTTTTGTATTGTACATAACTTACCAAAGAACAAGACCAAAAAATTAGAGCACCAGACAGTGAATGCTGTAGGTAATGCCTCCTTGGGTGCTGTTCATATGTAGGTCCAGTGACTTGCCTTTTCCATTTAATTCAAAATAATGCAGTTTAAGAACTTGACTCTACCTATATAACATCTAATAAGTATGTACTTGGGGTTAAGACTGTGATTATAGTGCGAAGTACAGCTGAAACCTTCTATCAGGATGTCCTGAAAATGTTTTAATTGCAACAATTAGATACTAAGCAGGAGCCTGTTTCCATTAGTTATTACCCTACTGGCCAGGTTGGTATGGTGGTGCCATTGATTCACATAGTTGCCTGACAGCTCTAGTAAGCCCCAGTTTGATCTCAGATTCCACCTGTGGGGCTTTTGCTTGGCCTCCCTGTGTGTGCATGTGTTTACTCCTGGTACTCCGGTTTCCTCACACATTCCAAAGACATACAGTAGCTACTGTGCAGAACTCCATTAGATACCACCATTAGATTCGATTTACCATTGTTTTAGCAATGTCATAATGACCATATATAAGTATTTCTCAGTCTCCTTATTAGAATATAACCAAAAATACAGGAAATTATCTAGTTTTAGAAACTGAGGAAACAAAACAGCTTCTGTTGGCTGTGGTAGTAAGTACTTAATGTGAGCTCCCCTTACGCTTGAGCATCTGGGAGCTTCATCGGGAGATCACGTTGACCAATCTACAGTCCAAAGAAGCTTGATCAGGAATGGTCTTGTAGGAAGGGTAGCAGCCAAAAAAACACTTTTTAGGAATGTGGTTAGGCTGAAAGGCTAAGAGATGTTAAACCTCACAAAGATTAGAGTAAAGATCAGTGGAAAAAATTAAGAGTTCAAGTGTGATATTTTTTGGGTAAAATCATTGACAGTATACCTTATGTTCATTATATCATTGCTAAAACCACAAATCTATACTTAGTACTGTACGTTAGGTTAATTTGTTGCTATACAGGGCTTTCAAATTGTTTTGGAGTAGCAGGGGGGCATGCCAAAGTAGCAGCCGCCTTATAATTAATGACTGACACCTAGCGGGAAATATATGAATTACACTACTTAAAAATTAGACAGCGCAGACTGGTGGAGTAGGTGGAAAATGCGCCTGCCACCGCATTATTTGAAAGCCCTACCTATAAATTAGCCCAGTATGAATGTGACTGACTAGTATCGATGTAAAATAAACATTGATGCATGTGACGTTAACAAAGAAAAAATCCTATTGGCCTTCTAAAAACTAAACATTTCAAACTAATAGTTTACATTTATGGTTATGCCTCTGTTTCCATCGTTTTGGATTCAGCGCCAAACTTTCTTACAGTCGCACTTACACCAGACCCGACACAATATATAATCCTACATTTAGTCACTATGCAGACGTGCTTATCCAAAATGACTTACAACTGCCAGTTTAACATGGTTTGTTCCATGTAATTGTGGGTTAAAGGCCCTGTGTAAGGTGGCAATTTGGCGGTGCTTGGGCTTGAACACTGACCCTTATGGTCGACAGTCCAGTATTTTTCAGCAAGCAGAATTAATTCCTCTTACCTGTCCATTATTGCCTTAATTACATGATCAAGGAGTAAAGCTGGATGCTGTCATGCTCCTATGCAGTTGCTGGAGGTTGTCTTTTCATGCCACAGCGAGTCGTCCTCCTCCATCTCAATCTGTCCTCTGCATCCTCTGTCCTCACACCGACTACTTCCATATCCTCTCTAACTGCATCCATATATCTCCTCTTTGATATTCCTCTTCGTCTTTTTCCTGGTAACAGCATTTCTAACATCCTTCGACCAATATACCCACTGTCCATCCTCTGGACATGTCCAAACCATCTCAGTCTGTCCTCTCTAACTTTATCTTGTTGTTTAACCTGTGTTGTACCTCTGATGAACTCATTCTTAATTTTATCCATCCTTGTCACTCCCAAGGAGAACCTCAACATATTTAGCTCGGCCACTTCCAGTTCTTTCTCCTGTCTTTTTGTCAGTGCCACTGTCTCCAAACCATCCAACATAGCTGGTCTCACCACAGTCTGTAAACTTTTCCTTTAACTTTTGCTGCCAACCTTCTGTCACAAATCCCTCCTGAAACTTCTCCACCCACTCCATCCTGCCTGGACTCTCGTCTTAACCTCTTTTCCCCATTTTCCTGGACAGTCGACCCCAAGTACTTGAAGTTCTACACCTTTGTAACCTCTACTCCTTGTACCCTCACTGTTCCACCTGTCTCCCTCTCATTCACACACGTACTGTCTTACTATGTCTAATGTTCATTCCTCTTCTTTCAAGTGCATTGCACTAGATTTGCTGAAAGTACATAAGGATTCTGAACACTGTGCTTGGATGAAAATATGTAAGTTTTAGATTTAGCAACTGTTTGAATCCTTTCCCCCTATAGACACAATAATAGAGACTTCCTCTTTGGGACTTGGGCTTGTCAGGTGCCAATTAGTGTGCCTGCTATCGAGTCCAAGATGGTTTCTGAATAACAGCTGTTAGGTTTTAATTAAACAGCAGTCTAACATTTGTTTACAAAAATAGTTGGAAAAGCAAGAAAGAGGCGAGAAAGTTGTGCTTGGCGGAGGGAAGATGTTCAATCGGAGAACTTTCACTTGGTTTTGGTTGCAGTCAGAGAAGTGCAAGTTGGTTATTGATATCTAGGCTTCACAGAAACCGGGTTGATGTTTCTAATGCATTATTGATATTTAAAAATGTGATGAGTTGAGATATGACAATGCAGACCTCGTTTATTTCAGCTAATTTTACTTCCGTGTCTTTATCTGATGTGGAATCAAAGCATTTAGACTAAAAATAGGTCACAGTGAAGTAGGTATTGACTTTCTTATTCAGTTCTACCAAACTAATGGAGTTAATTCCCTTTGTGTACAGTGTAGCTGTGCTCATAGAGGTATCAATTTTTGATATAATATTGGTTAACTGTCGACTAGTAATCTTCTGGTTCAGATATCAGGGATATAAATTATCACATTCTGTATTATCACATTAGATTTATGCACCCAGTATGTGAAAATGGATAACTACTATGTAACTGCTGTTGTGCTTGAGACGTGCTTTGCTGTTCTTGATGTAGAGAATTGTGCTTTTCTATAGAGTGATGGCTTGGAGTGGCACCCATTCACTCGTGCTTTGAGTGTGTGTGAAAATGCTTTTAACGCTCTTACACTGGTCGTAGTCTATTCACTAGTCCATTGTCTACATGTGTAGGGTATTGAATTTGCAGTAAAAAGCACTAAGCTGTTATGTAGTCTAACTGCGAGACGTATAGGAGACAGGGATGATGTTACGCTATCATACCAATATCAGCCGCATCATCAAGATGGAAACCAGTGAACATACAAGTAGTGGTGGACAACTTTCCACAATACGTATCGCATTACATTCTGTGAAAGAGCACGTTGACGAGCGTTACCATAGTCAAATACTATTTTTAGGCTACTGTAATGTAAATATAAAGGGTATTTTCACTAGAAAAATGCAAACGATACATGAATGTCGGGGTACTGCTGAAAACACGGTTGGAACTTCATCGTCGACACAGCACTCCTAATGCCACTGCAGTTTTAATTTATGTAAATGAACAATAATTATGTAAAACATGGTAATGTACTGTTACAAACCTGTGTCTGAGAAAAGTATTATGGACCTGATGCTTTCATTTGATGGGAGCTGAAAATGCATTGATATCAGCCATGTTAAACAGAGACAGTGGACGTGAACCAGTTTATATAGTTATAGGTTAGAGAATATACAGGTAGTGTGTGGACAAAGGAGTTCTACTTGGAATAGGACGGGCACAAATACTTACAAACACCACTAACTTTCTTACAATTAAGTAGCAAAAAGCCGTCCACACAAGCATGACTTGCACAAAAAAGTCTCTAAACACATCAAGCGATTAGTCCATATGTTGTCTAACAAGCAAGGGAGGACACCACCAGTAACACACACACTTCTGCTGTTTAAGTTCAGTGTTTGTTCATGGATCTGTAGTGTTGATTGGCTGGTGAGGTTGTTTACGGCTGCAGCATCCTGAGTTGAAACAGATTATTTTCTCTTATAATTTAAATAATTTTGAATATCTCTGTTATTAAAGCGAGCAGATGTTGATCGGATGAATGTTCAACACAGCATTTAAATTGTTTTGGATAGTGAATATTTAGATAGATTTACTTCTTATGGATAAACTCTATCCTTCCTCTAGTATATTCCAAATCAACCTACTGTATTTTCCGGACTATAAAGCGCACCAGATAATAAAGTGTGGTATCAATGCATGGATCCAATGCCACATATAAGGCGCATCGGATTATAAGGCGCATTCAGCGAAACAAAACAGTCAGATAAGTCAAATTTTGTTCAACTCATTCACAATAACTCTAAACATTCTTCAGTTGTAAGATAAAATACAAAACAATACGCTCACTTTTTCAGTTCATTCCTCTTCCATAAATCTATCAAATTCTTCATCCTCAGTGTCTGAGGTAAATAGTTGGGCAATTTCAGCATCAAGCATGTCCAGATCTCTCTCGTCATTATCCGAGTCAGTCTCATTGCCGTTACTTAGCTGTTTAGTGATGATTCCACCCTTCGTGAAAGTTCGGACAATACTTGAGACTGATACCTTAGCCCAGGAATCCACGAACCATTGGCAGATAGTGGCGTAACTCGCCACCGTAATATTATGTTGAAGTACAGTACGTATTACTCCACGAGGCCCCTGACTACGGTAGCTGTGATGCTCCAACAATCCATCAAGCGGTGTGGCTTCGTTGCTTTCCAAAGCCATTCTACAACATGTTGACAGATTTGAACACTGTGTACCACGGTCAGTAAGCACAACCAGAATCCATACATGAGGCACCGGATTACAAGTCGAACTTTCAATTTTTGATCAAATTAAAGGATTTTAAGTGCACATTATTCTCAAAAAATTACATTACTTGCTTTTAATGGTGGCAGCATAAAGAGATGCTGTTGGTGACTTTCTGATTGGTTTTCTTTTGCTCATGTCTGTATATTGGGCAAGGCTTCAACTACCTTGCATCTTATTCTTCGATTTTACTATCCAGTGTGTTTGACTGTAGCTAGTTTTCCAGGCTACTTCTATTTTGCAGTGTTTTGTCAACCATTAGACGATATACGATTAAGTAATAAAATATTAGTTGGACTGTGATTATCTACGGCACTCACCTGCATTCTCTTGCCTGAAATCAAAACTCAGCCTTGATGTTAGCAATAGCTCACTTTTTTTTTTCTTTTTACAAAGCTTTTTTTGTTAACAACATAACAGAAAATCGCAGAAGCCCAGAATTTTGTTCTGACTATGCTTTAATACTGACAATACCATCCACCAAAAAGTAGATCCACAAAATCAAATGAGCTGTCATGCAGTGATAAGTTCCCTAATCTGCTCTACCACAGTATGCTACAAAAGGTTAACGTAACCCTACCAGGTAACGTTAGTTTAAAGTATAAAATGCAAATAAGCTTAGATGAAAGGGAGACAATAAGGTTAAACTAATTGGTGTTTCATGTATAAAGCTTGCTGTTACTCGGGATACTGTTTTCGTGTGGAAAAAAGTCATGGTGTTTTCACGAATATCATCACGGTTCAGATGCTTCTCAGACAATTTGTTGTTTGGTTATGAACTAACTAAAGAGAAACCTTGTTACTGTTGAACTTAACCACCGAATAAAATGAGCTTGGATTACATACTGATAGGAGGGATGTTCAGAGCCTATGTTAGGGCAAGATGGCATTTGTAGTTTCGCTCTAGTGGTAGAAATTGCAATTCAAAATAAACAATAAATATTGCCTTCTAATTGCGGAATAAAATTAATTTGTTACACACTGATGGAGGGGAACATTGAGGGTGTAGGTAGAGGTAAGGTGACATTTGGCCATCTCAATCCACTATGCTATGCCTATGCTCAGTGACTCAGTGTGGAACTTGGTGGTTACAATACTGAGCTATCTTTCAGAAGATCCAGGGTTCCAAACCCACCTCTGCCAAGCTGCCACCGTTGGGTCCTTGAACAAGATCCTTAACCCACAATTGCTTTGATTGCAAGATCATATTGGTTGTAAGTCACTCTGGCTAAGATAATCTGATAAATGATTAATGTAGATTTATTGGTGTTTCCTTAACAATTTTCTGTCTTGCATCGATTTAGTTGTATTGCTTGCATTTGGTCACATCAAGTTTGTTTATTTAAAAATCACTACACAGGCATGCAAGGGACAGCACATGCTTTAGTTGGACAACAGAGATTGAGGAAATGCCATGTAAGAAAGGAAGGGTGAGCGATATGAGCTAAAATCCATATTTTAAAATCCATAAATCCAACAGGGAGGGACGACGACACATTTGGGCATAATTTGGACATGTTCACTGTGGGGTGTTCTCACATGTTGTTGGGTATTTAGATATTAAAGGTCCCCTCCAGTGCTCCTAAAGGTGTATCATTTACCAATCTTGCCACAAATTCTCAATGGGATTTAGATCTGAATTTTGACTGAGCCATTCAAACACATGAATATGCTTTAATCT
>JAVSBU010344971.1:0-10385 GCA_033118015.1 Loricariichthys derbyi | reverse complement strand
CGTAATGCCACATTTTACTTTATGTGGTCATATAATGACACCTACTGCTCATAACAGGTAATGTACAACATCTTTCACTACACAACAACTGGAGAGGATATGGCTTATTTTCATTTTCGGTAAAATTTAAGCGTCCACGTTTTTAGCTTTGAAAATCTGGTCACCCTAACCTACAGGATGACTTTCGGTTATTCAGTAAGAATTTAGTAAAGGCCAGTTGCCTTTCGGAAGGACAGGCAGGCTCTCGTCTTTCCAGGTCTCCTATACAGTCTATACGGTCATTAAGTAATGTTATGGTTGTTGAAACTTTTTGTCCGACCAGGATTTTTTTCCAGGCCTAGGCCACGCCCACCACCGGTTAATTCGTAAGCATCCAGGTTTTAGCAGAAACACTCCAGGATACAATTCAGAAGTTTCGGTAAGCCAAATCTTGGTTAACTCGGCCGCAACCGTGTATGTGTGAGTGTAGCTTAAGGACCCTCAGGACCATCTCCAAGGTGACTATCCCACTAGAGTTTAAATAACTGGCACTCGCCCTCAGCTTCTAGGACTGAAGAAGACCCAAGAAGTCCAGTTTCCTTCAATTTAAACACTTTACATTGATCTGGACGAACCTACACAGACATAATTAGTATGTGGTAGCATTGGCTTGTAGAAGGTAGACCCCTAAATCCTTGAGTTTAGCCTCTGGTTGATATCTGCCCTGCAGTTCCTGTAATGGACTGATGCCCTGTTCAGGGCGTATTCCCCACAGATAAAGTGGTCAGAGAAAATATTCTGTTACCATGGGATTTTGAGGATATGTGATTTTCTTTCACATCCTGTCACATATGGAGCTAAGCCATTCGAAGCTGTTTTACAAGAAATGGCTCGGTTCAACGTTCCGTTCTTCCATGGGCGAGCAGCTTTAAACCAGCTCTACAGTTGACGCCTAGGGGAAGGGGACAGTGGTCTTTTTATGGGAATATTTACAGAAAACCCTTTTCCCTCAGGAGATAATCATCCATCCCCATCCTACCACACTCCCATCAGACAACACTGTAGCTGATTATTAGTGACAGGCTTGAGATAGATGACATTTTGCTTGATGTTTTGTCCATTTGAAGTTTTAGCATAGCTGTTTCTATTTAGCAGTGGTTGGATTCTTTAGCATTGGTTAGGGTTATTTAGAAGTCACACACACACACACACACGACTTTGTTTTTGTTTCTCGCACTCCTTCTTTGCAAAATTGCTTCCACGTTTTGCGTTCTCACCCTGCCATACCTTGGAGTGAACTTTCTCTCCCGTGTCCTCTCACTGCAACTAGGAAATTAGACTGTGATGCCTTAAGGGTGTGGAGAGGGGGATGGAACAAGCACTTTGGAAATAAATTCTCATTTCCTGTAGTCATGGGAATGTGACCCCACCTAAAGCTTCTTCACATGATGCTTAAAGCTCCAGCGTGGTGTCATAGCCTCTCTCACTTGTATTCTCTTTTTCTCTCTCTCTCTAACTCCCTTTGGAAACATTATATCAATAGTTCTCAGATCTGGACCGTGCATGAATCGTGGACTCGGGAAAACACTTGTCCAGTATGTGAACTTATATCAGTAAAAATCAACAAGTTATTTTAGTCAGTCTGTAGGGACAAAGTTGTCCGTTCTGGTAAAATGTGAAATCTGGCTAGAGACATTCAAATGAGTCACAACTTTCTCATGATAAACATAGTACAACCTGATGCAAATGTACTCGTTTGACACGAAACAGCTCATTCAAACTTTCAGTGTATGAATAATTCACATGCACGACTGTGATAAGATAAGATCGGGGAAAAATAAATATATGCCTATTGCTCCCTTTTTCCAGCCACCTGGATACCTTCAGTGTCCCCACTAAGATAATATGAGCATAAAAGGTTATAAGTGCTCTCCAGGCGACATTTAAGGCTACTAGTCACTAGGGTATCTAGTCATGAAATGTTTTCACTTCATTAATATTATCTTATGCCTTGTTTGGGAATTTTTCCTCCACAATCCTCAGTACATAAGTTTTTAATAGTAACTAACAAGACCGAGGACTGCTTGCTCTGGTAACTCAGCGTGGCTACAGAACAGTTCTCAACAGACCAATGCTAGTGGGTATTGCCTTCATTCCTTCATTGTCTTATCCACTTTGTCCTGCTCAGGTCTGCAGGAAAGCCAGTGCCTAGCAGGTGACACAGGGCACAAGGCAGGAACTCTAGATTGGGCACATCCACTCCAACACTTATACACACACTCACACAACAGGGGCACTTTGAACACAGCAATTAACCCAATGCATGTCTGTAGAATGTGGGAGGAAACCAGAGTACCTGGAGAGAACCCACGCAAACATAAGGAGAACATGCAAAGTCCACACAGTTGGAGCCCAGGGCCGAGTTTGAACCAGGGAGCTCAGAGCTGTGAGGCGACAGCACTACCCACTGTGCCACCTGCAGATGACTGGACCCACAAACTTCAAATTTGTCACCACATAATCCTCTTTTCTACTTAACTTTATTTCGATTATTTGGGAGCTTTACCATGTTTTAGCCGTTTTTACCCTGTTCCCTTTCCGGAAAACTTAGTTCTTGGCTCATTAAGCTTATTCAGACTGTAGAAGGTTCAACTTGGCATCAGGATGACGCTGCCAGATGCTGCTATTGCTCAAGTGTAAGGGGAGGCCACACTAAATACTTACCACTGTAGCCATTAGAAGCTGTTCTGTTTTTTTTTTTTTTTTTTTAATTATTTTAAATACTGTATACAATGTTCCTGAATTTTGTAGTTGTATTCTAATACAGAGAGTGAGAAAGAATTATATATGTAATTATACCATTGCTAAAACATAGAAATCAAAAGACTTTTGACAGCATTGCAAATTAAATTTGGTCCAGTCAGACAATAAATATCAAGTAATATCAAATCAAATATATTGAGATGGGGATTTGTACACTGGCACATTGTCTCAAATCATCTTTACAAATATTGAGACCCTAAGTCTTAATTGAGCAAGGAAAACTCCCTAAATGTTATAAAGGACTAACCATTTTAACTAAAGGAGCTTATTAATATTGTGGGGCCCTCCAGGGACCCTTATCGCTCCAATGTTAATAAAGGAGAAACAGCTGGAATTTTGAGATCCTGATGATTCGCACCCCTCGTTTTTCTGAAACCAGTGGGGGCAACCAGGCCCCTTTTGTTGTGCATTTCTTGTCCATGGATATGATAGTGACCCACAGTCCATCTACACCCAACACAGTTCTCTACACCATCTATACCTCAACTCAGTCCAAACTCTACAGACAGGCCTGAGAAAATTACTTTCAAGACTTTCAAGTATTTATAATGATAATTACATGAAACATGGTGGTGGCAGCATGATACTGTGGGGATGCTTTTCTTCAGCAGGGTCAGGGAAGCTGGTCAGAGTGAAAGGGAAGATGGATGGGGCTAAATACAGGGCAATCTTGGAAGAAAATCTGTTAGAGCCTGCAAACGACTTGCTATTGGGGCAGAGGTTAACCATCCAGAAGTACAATGACCCTAAACATACAGCCAGTGCTACAATGGATTGATTTAGATGAAAGCATATTCATGTGTTAGAATGGCCCAACAAAATGTTACAAAAGAAATAAAATAAAATAAAGTCATAAATTTAACCTTATATCTTACATTTATTACACACCCAGTTTTCCTTTATAACAGGCACAGCATAATTTTCAGACAAAGACTCAATCATTGCTTCAATTGGGCATTGCTCTTAGAAACAGAACTGCTATGAAGGCCATCGTTCATGCTGTACGAGGTATGCACCAGGTCCACCGAAGGCTGAAGAGATTTCGTACATGGCCTTGCACGGGAACTCCGGCAATGTTTTATGCTACTCCAGGAAAGATGATGCAGTGCCAGGTTCTTGAGAGGCCAAGAACCCTTTAGCAAATATGCACAGGCTTAGCCGTAAAGCCCGTCTGTAGAGTGAGATGGGGGTGTTGGGTCTAGATGTGCTTTGGGCCATTCTGGGTTACATGTGAATCCTCTTGATGATTTGTGTTTGATCCTGGCAATTATGTCCCAATACTTTTTTATTCCCTAATACTCTTCTGACTGCACTGACTTTAAAACCTATCTTTGTTCTCTGTCCAGAGACTCGCAAGATGAGGAAGTCACTCAGAAGAAAGTTTGATTCCTTCTCCAAGGAAAAGAAAGAGAGAGGTAAGAATTGGATCCTGTTTTCCCTCTCTAGGGTCAGTAATATGCTAAGAAGACTAGTTTTCATGTGTGTGTGTGTACATCTTTCTTGAATGATTGAAGTTAAGGCTCTTTTATCCCATTTTATCTAATCTGCGCCTAGCAAAACAATTTAGATTCAATCTGTCAGCTTCTTGAGTTTTCACACCCTCTTGTCTAACTGTATAGAAGGGAGGAATGATTTACATGAACTTCTGGAGAACCTCGATGTGCATACTCACTTTGAAAGCCTTCCAACACACCACAAAGTCTTCATCTCAACACTCCCACACAATCACTAATAATCTTTATTGAAAACTGCCTGTCCAACAAAGGGCAGTAAAATTCCATCCTCTGTTTTAGCAAGCCTCTGATCCTCCTCCTATCACTTTCTCTCTTTCTCACCACTGAAATAATATAATAGTATAACTGAGGGAATGATAAAACCTATTGCTGAGGTAGCTTGTCCATATCTTGCTATCCATTTCATAGGGAATCTTCAGCAGACCTTTAAGAGTTGATGCTTAGTCAGATTTGGCAGGAGGACGTTGCACCTTGGCATGGCTTTCTGTGCCACTGTGGGTTTATCGCTGGCAGTCTGTGCTGCCATGTGCAACAGATGACTGATTATCAAGTAACCTATATACTGTAGTTTTCTATTGTAAGATTTCTTCAGCCAAAGTCCAAACATCAACCTGAAGGACCAATCATAAAACATCATAAGATTTTTTTTCTAAATTAACTGTATCCCAAATATGTCACTACGAAACCGTTCTTTTGCAATTAAAAACTTTTTGGTTTTTTTTTTTTTTTTTTTTTTTTTTTGCTATAGTTCGTTCGCTCAAAATTAGCTAACTGTCCCTAATGAAACTGTCACTACTGAAACATTTGCTTGCAAAACAGTATCAAATACAATATTTTCACGACTATAAGGCGCACCGGATTATAAGGCGCATTCAGAAAAACAAAACAGTCAAATAAGTCAAACTTTAATCAACTCATTCTCATTAACTCTAAACATGTCCAAATCTCGTTGCCATAACTTAGCTGTTTAGTGATGATTCAGTCCTTCGTGAAAGTTTGAATAGAGACTGTAGAGAGGCTGTTCTCTGTTCAATAACGTCCTCTAACTGTGGCCATCAAGTTTGGTTCCCTCTGAAACTCATCATGTTTGGTTCTCTGTTTAGTCTTGGTGTTCGGTGCAAATCATCTTATTGCTTTCTCCACTTCCACACCATTGAATAATTAATGTTGAAATTTCTCACAGCTGCTCTATTTCCATGTTCTATTATGTACCTTATAGCCTTGAGTTTGTAATCCACTTCATAAGCAAGTCTGTTAATGGACGCCCTTTTGAGTTCATAACAAACACCCTGACTACGGTTACCGTAATGCACCTAGAACAAGCACTTTGGTTTTGATGCTTACCAAAACCATTCTAAAACATTTTGACAAATCGTCACATATATTGTGTTATATTGCCATCTAGTGGTGCATCACGGCAGTGCTTCTAATTGGTATCATTTGACAGATCAGTAAGCACAACCAGAATCCATACATAAGATGCATCAGATTATAAGGAGCACTGTCAATTTTTGATTAAATTTAAGGATTTAAAGTGCGCCTTATAGTTGTAAAAATACGGTACCATATGTCAACTGATGGTTATTTTTAATAGATTTGTGACCCTTACAACATATGGTACAACATACAGTAATCGCGGGGGTTGGGGACCAGAACCTACCGTGAATAGTGTGAATTCGCGAATACTTGTAACCCCCCTAAAAGTGCTTATAAGTTATGGAAGGAATATGTGAATTTGCGAATGCTGAACCATGAATAGGTGGGGGTGTACTGTATAGCAATTTTCAAAAGTCTTAAAGGACATGGACCTGGAGATTATTTCGCAGTGGTAATCTGAGGCGAGAGCTTTCAGATTCCTATCAAAATCATCCAACATCCTACTGTCTGTGAATGTTAGATAACCCGAATCAGCCACCCTCTCTATGTCTCGGGCATTATTTTAACCCGCTTTGACCTAACACTTCGATCTGGCATCATGGCCAGCACGTGCTGCCAGTCCCTATGCTGGAGGATGAGGGGTTGGGGTAAGCCTGGATGGAGGAGGAGTTACAAGAGAGTCTTTAGAGAGAAGCTAATCCTCTGTTCTTTAAGATTAATGGCAGAATAGCCTGACCTGCCAGAGAGCCCGCAACTCTTGACGTGACCTTAAAAAAACAGAGCAAAAGAGATTAAGAAATAAGCAAGGATCACATGCCACTCACAACAGGTGTTTTAATATTACCCTAGTATATTCTTATTGATCTAATCCCACAAAAAAATCACAAATATAATGTAATAAATACGAGTTTTAAATACAATTCAAATAAATCAGAACTTGGTTAAATTTGAACCACAGCTTTCAACTATAAATGCGGAATTAATTAAATAATTATTAAAGAAAAATGTAGTAAGACATGTCCATAACATTCTGCTCAACATGATGCACATGTTTTTGTTGGGATACCTTTAAAGACTCCAGGATTAAAGCGTGCTGAATTTTCGTTTAAGAGGCTTACCTGCAGACGTCTGGGAGGAACGCACAGTTAAATGCTGACGCAGAGCTCCATCGAAACTTGTTATTTCCATGACGTGTGCCTAACACTAAAGGTACCTTGTGTTGTGATCGCCAAATTTGGACCCTGAATTTGGTCTCCTGTTTGCAATGGGTTTATCTTTGTGGTCAAGTGATTCTATTAACTTTCTTTTTCCCTCTCAATAGCTGATATAACCACTTGGGCAAGGGACTACTTTATCAAACCTTTTTCAAGCACCGAGTACAGAGTTACATTCATAAATGATGATTCAAATATTACTCTGCGTAAAAAGAAGCCTATTTGAGCTCTGGGATGGACCACGTGTATGTGTTCAGATGAATCAGTATTTCAAGTTTTTTTGTTTGTTTTTTTTTTGTTAAAAATCGACACTTTGTGATGAACAGGACTATCCAGACTGTTATCAACATCAGGTCCAAAAGCCAGGCTCTGTCATAGTCTGGGATATGCTGGGATTTGGTCATGTCAGTGCCCTTGCCAAAGGTCATTTACACTTCTGTAATGGCAGCATTGAGGCAAAAAATACATGGAAATTTTATATCAACATAAGCTGCCTTCAAGTGACAGGTAACTGCTCCTTAAAGCCCAGAACGAGTGGCGTTTAAAGCCCAGAAGTGTGTGAAGTGTTTGTCCGAAACATCCGGGTAACTGGCAATGCAGACTAGTCTGTGAAGATTCTCAGTCGTCCAGGTCATGGTATCAGTGGGTGGTAGAAGAGAGCAACTGGACTTGCTTGTAGATTCTTGAAGACGTTTCACCTCTCATCCGAAAGGCTTCTTCAGTTCAACTGACTAGTGGGGAGTATCAGCTATTTATATTGTCATGGATGAAAAGGTCATCTGGGGTGTGGGTTAGTCCTCCTGTTGGTGTGGGTCCCTGGAGGCTGGGTGTGAATGACCACAAGAATCATTAGGGTGATCAGTGGATGGCCTATTAGGGTGAACAATGGGACGCTGATTCTCTCTGTCCTCCTGTGGGTCACTGAAACCAGCTGGGTTTAGACCAGTTGTTTAGACGGTGTGCCAAGAACTGGTTTGTAAGTGGCTGATAGGTGATGTCTTAGCCCCCCACCTCTGTTAAGAGATGGCCGTTCAATGCAATGCAGGCTCAGTCATGACGTCATTCGGACTCAACGCTATTGCTGTTTAAAGCTCAGAATGAGTTACAAGGAACGTTGTCAAAAGCCGGCTTTAAATAACACTCTGCTCACCTGTGCCTTGTTGATGCTGATTGCCGCTGCGGTGTCTGCACCCCTGATGAACGCTGGGGATGCTAGGTCTCCCAGCTCTGCATGCTGAGTGGTGACCCGGCCCTCTAGTGGCGGGTCATGCAGCCACAGGCTGTGTAAAACATTGCATTTAAACATTTCAATAATTTTCTTATGCATTTGTTATTAAACTGCCCATTTTTACTCCTTATCAAATCATGATAACAATCACCTGTTAGTATCACACCAGCATTTCTTTTTTTAACTAATTTATAGTCCTAAATTGCCTAAAATGCAGGAATGGATGTTTATTTATAAATGAAATTAAGTTGACCAGACAAAACTTGAAATATTTTGGCATCATACCGTCTGCAATTAAATAAAAGTAAGTAAATGTAATTAACACTTTATTTTCTATTTGCATTTTCCTACTGTCCAACTTTTTCGGGGTTGTACCCAACTTGTTGGCGGAAAATACTTTTGACTTTGACTTCACTTTTGATACATGAAAAATCTTGATGTTGATATTAATAACGTTATTGATTCTGCTTATCAGTTTGATTCTTTATTGGATCCCTTATTTATTCCTATTCAATTTTCCATGTGGGGTGGAAAAAGTAGGATTACACAGGTTTCCAGCATCAACATAGCTGCTTTATTATGTCTAAATCTGAAGGCAGTGCAGAATGTCTGCCTAATAACATTTGAACACCATCAAACAAATGGGCCTTCGCGCCGTCTGTGGCAACAGTCTGTCTCTCATCATATAAATTAGATGGAAAGAGAGAACATTTGTACAGCATTCATCTTCATTTAGGTTTTCTTAGTAAAAAAAATCAGCTAAACCTGCCTGGATGGTGTTGCTAACATTATAATAACAGGATGTTTACCTTTAACTGATACACTGCTCAGATGTGAAGCATCAAATGCATGCAATTCCTGGAACTTTAGTCCACAGGCGACACATTGCTGACATTCCACCCTTACTTGAAATTACCAAACAAACTAGGATAAACAGCTTCTGTAGGTCACATTGCCAAGCATGCAGTTTGTTCTGCAGCTACATTTGAGCAGCATCTGGCAGCTTCATGTCAAGCTGACAGTTCTACAGGTAAAAGAAGCCTTTTTGTAAGCAACATTTATTTCTATCCAGAGTTGCAATCATTTTTCACCAAGATCTTATATTGATGATGGAGATTTGGACCTTCTCCAGAACATCCCAAAGATTCTCAATGGGGTTCAGGTCTGGACTCTGTGGTGACCAACCCATGTGTGTAAATGATGTCTCATGCTCCCTGAACCACTCTCTCACAATTTGAGCTCCATGAATCCTGGTATTGGATCTTCTTGAATTATGGCCGTGTTATCAGAGAAGAAAAATCCATTGATGGAATAACCTGGGGGTTCAGTATATTCATATCTTCTGATCTCATTCTTTGGGCTCATAACGTTACTGACCTGAGACCTGACCTAGAGCTGCAGCACCAACCCCAGATCATAGCTCCGCCCCCACAGGCTTTTTTGTCTTAAGACTTTTGCACATTACTATATTAGGTATCCAAATAAACAGTCAGTTCCTGACATGTTGAAAGCAGGAAAGGATCTGAATGACTTTGACAAAGACCAGGCTGTGATGATTAAACGGCAGGATCAGAGCATCTACAAAACACAGAGTATTGTGGGGTTTTCCCAAAATGGGATCACCAGGGTGGAATTCTTTGATATACAGATATTCTCATTATGGCACCAACCTGGCGCTCCTGTGTTGAGCATTGCAATAAATATTGACAAATACATTTAATGCAAGAGTTGAAGGCACGTAAAGAAGCAGACTGTGTGGGCACCATATCTATTGTTGTTCTCAGTTTGTGAGTTAAATGTTATGAACTACAAAATGGTATCAGTAGACACAGAGGCTGATAAAGGACGGCACTCTTTCCTGTTTAGAAAGTATACACAAGAGATAAAGTCCAGAAAAATAACAAAGAAAATATATTTATGATGTAGACAGACAACATTCAAACTGTTAGTTTTTAGGTTTTATTCTTGATTTTCAATATTTTTATTGACCCTGTCCACTTATTCATTGCCAACATCCCTCTTCCAAGACAGTAAGAAGTAGTAGGTGGATATGCCACTATATATTTTACCCATATTTGCCTATTTCAGATCAAAGGGCATAGGTCTTGTCTATACTGTGCAATGCAGAGAGAAGGGCCCAGATCTTTCCATAGAAGAGAACAAACAACCATTTCACATGACTCTCTATTTGCTCTTCGGCTTTATTACCCCTGTGTAAAACGTCTCCTTGTAAACTATAAAATTTGTATT
>JAVSBU010344960.1:0-10385 GCA_033118015.1 Loricariichthys derbyi | reverse complement strand
CATATATTGTTGGTTTATGGAAATCTTCAATAAGTTTGATCTTTTCATGACAGCCTGTTGTAGACCTAAATATAGACTTAATGCACATGAAATGACCCTACTCACCTCCACATGCCTTTTACAATTATTCAATCCACCATGAATAATACTGAAGTCTCGCTAAACTGTGATTAGTTTTACACCTTCTCAGCATATTTAAGAAGGTGCTTCGCATTCTTTGTCCATAAAAAAAACATCACTGTCAATGCATGACCGCTAGATAACATCAAATGTTGACTTGCAGAGAAACTTGCCATAATTCAGCAATGTCAGACAAGTTTACCTACAAAGGAGTCTACCTGCAAAGGAGCAGAGGATGATCTGTATCTTCAAGCCCAATGGACTGTTGAGTTTGGTGGTTGCTTAGGGTTTTGGCTACCCTGGTATACTTTATACATAAGAAATGAGCGATCCTACTTTTCTGAACGTTTGCGCTTGCAGGATTTGTGAATTATTTTCTCATTTCTACATGCTACTTTTGTCATTTGTAGTTACATCCAAGAGCTGTTGATCCGTATTTTAAAATCCATACAATAGTTTAGAAGTGAACTTCAGTTTATGTTTACTATGCGGGTACTAATTTACTATGCGGTTGCAGGAGGTTAGTAGGAGGGCTATGCACTGCACACCACTGCTAAAAAGTGAAAGTCTTTAAATAATTTGCATATTGGCTATTTGAAGGAAGTTGGGATTAGATTAGTGTAAATTAGTGTCAAGTAATCTGGTTTTAAGTGAGGAAAATAGAATATTTTATAGAGAGACTTAACTGTGAGAAAACAATACTATTCATTCATTGAGTCACAAAGCCAGTGGCCATCTTCAGCAGAGGGTTTGTGCACACTGTGGAGGAGTCATGACATCAGGGAGTTGAGCAGACCAAACTAATAGACTGACATTGCAAAAATCACCTACTGGTAATGGTTTGTGTGGGACATGTGGGAGTAGGTAAGGTGAAAAGTTTGCTATGACAAAAACAAACACATCATCTAACCTGAGGATATCTATTCAAATTTCCACTATTCAGAGTACCTTAAATATCTTAGGCAAGCACAAATAATACACAAATATTATTGATAAAAAACTGAAATATAATTTCAGATAATTACATACTGATTAATGTACAAAGTGACAATGTAATTTCTGAATGTAAATTTCAGACTATTTTGACATTAAATCTAATAATTAAACAGTCATTCATTAACAAAAATTACAATAAACTACAAATAATTATTATCTAATTATCTATATAATTTTAGATCCATTTTATCATATTTGGCATTTTGGTTTAAATTGATCTCAGAAATTAAACTTAATTGTTGGAAAGCAGCACATTTTAATGTTTATTCATGATCATTTTCATTACATTTTATTAGGAAGTATAATTGTTAATATTGTCTATTATTAAAACTGTGTATTATCCACCACACTGTTAGGGATTTACATCCATTAGGATTTAGATGTCTGGAAGGCCAAAGAGGAGATATATGGATGCAGTTAGAGAGGACATGGAAGTAGTTGGTGTGAGGACAAGAGGATGCAAAAGACAGAGTGAGATGGAGGAGGATGATTCACTGTGGCAACCCCCGAAAAGGGAAAAGCAAAAAGAAGAACACAAAATTGGTTTGAGGGAAAGATGTTTACATTTACACACATTTGTGGTAAAACAGAATGCAAAGGCTCTACTACAGCATGCAATTACCGTATTTTCCGCACTATAAGGCGCACTTAAAATCCTTTAATTTGATCAAAAATCGTCAGTGCACCTTATAATCCGGTGCGCCTTATATATGGATTCTGGTTGTGCTTACTGACCGATTTTATGTGGTACATGGTGCTCAAAAATCTGTTAAAATGTTTTAGAACGGTTTTGGTAAGCAACGATGCTGAAACGTTTGACGGATTTTAGGAGCATTACAGTAACCATAGTCAGGATGTTATGAACTCAAAATGGCGCCCGTTAAAAGACATGCTTATGAAGTGGATTTCAAACTCAAGGCTATAAGGTACATAATAGAACATGGAAATAGAGCAGCTGCAAGAAATGACAACATTAATTAATCAATGGTGTGGAAGTGGAGTGGTTTGCCGGAGGTTTTTACTCTATAGACTGAAATTAAGACCAAACAGGGTTTCAGAGGAAACAAAACACAATGGCCACAGTCAGTTAGTGGACGTTATTGAACAGAGAACAGCAGGTAGAAGCCTCTCTACAGTCTCTATTCGGCCCTATATCGTCACTAAACAGCTAAGTAGCAACAATGAGACTCGGATAATAATAACAACGAGAGAGATCTCCAGACATGCTGAAACATGCAGATCCAGATATGGACATGCATTGATGCTGAAATCGTTTAACTATTATGATGGACTTGATGGATATTTGGAGGAGGAGTGAACTGAAAAGTGTATTTTTTTTTAAATCTTACAACGGAACAATGTTTAGAGTTAATGTGAATGAATTGAATAACGTTTGACTTATTTGACTGTTCTGTTTCTCTGAATGTGCCTTTTAATCCAGTGCGCCTTATATATGGAATTAGATCCATCCATTGATACTGCGCTTTATAATCCAGTGTGCCTTATATATGGAATTAGATCCATTCATTGATACTGCGCTTTATAATCCAGTGCGCCTTATATATGGAATTAGATCCATTCATTGATACTGCGTTTTATAATCCAGTGCGCCTTATAGTCCGGAAAATATGGTACTCGTTGTTTATGTTTTCTGCACAAAGAGGCTAAAATACCAACTATATTGTTATAAAATACAGAGCAAATAACTAGCATCCAGTTTTTCCCCGGCTTATATTGGTCAGGGTCATGGGGGAGGGTCTGAAGTCTAAGCTGCAATTCACTCAGTAGATGGACATCCTAGTCAAGGCACCATTATATAACAGGGTATAAATCTGGTATAAACCAGATCTTCATGTTTTAGCTAGTACATTACTATCTATACTATTGTCATAAACTAATGGATGACCAATGTCTTTGAGCGATCTGTTGTTTTAACTTGACGACTCAAAATGTACTGCACATTTTAAGGCTAATTAAAGTTAATACCAACTTAATACAGCTGGCTACAAATACTGGCTTAAGCTGTAATTCATCTCTCCTCTGTCAGTTCCTTTTTAATTTGCTGTAGCAATGCCAGAGTGGTAATTGGGAGATTCAGAAGAATTCCCGGTGGGCTACCTCACTTTTGGGCCTGTAAGGGAAAAAAAAAAAACTTACTTAATTTTAACCTCTCTTAAAGTTCATGTTTCAAATTCTATGCCTGACGCCACAGTCTCTGCATTGGGTGAAGATCTACCATCTGAGAAAGATGAACCCTGAGAAATGGTTGCATTTGGTTAGGACTAAATTCCTTGTTTATGTAGTTTCTTAGCTACTTAGTTACTTTGCTAGGCTACTTTGTGAACCTATGCAAAATATCAGCAGTTTAAAATGCTAAATAGCCCAAAACATGATATTTTTGTGGCTCAGAAGATTAACCAGTTCCCAGCTGAAAATGACGATGAAGGTAATATTAATGAAGCCAGCACTACTGAATGGACAGATAGAGTAAGAATAGACAAAACTTATTTCACTCAAATATTTTAATTCTGTTTTAATTAAATTTATTGTTTAAGGGAAATTATTTTTGCAGTGTAAGTGAAAGGTTGTTTAATTTCTACATATAAAGTGGTACTTGAAAATTTGTGAACCCTTTAGAATTTTCTATATTTCTGCATAAATATGACCTAAAACATCATCAGATTTTTATACCAGTCCTAAAAGTAGATAAAGAGAACCTAGTTATACAAATGAGACAAAATATTATACTTGGTCATTTATTTATTGATGAAAATGATCCAATATTACTTATTAGTGAGTGGCAAAAGTATGTGCACCTCCAGTATTAGCAGATAATTTGCAAGTCAAATTAGAGTTATCGATCAATGGGATGATAATCAGGTGTGCATGGACACCCTGTTTTATTTAAAGAACAGGAATCTATCAGAGTCTGCTATTCACAACACGTTTGAGGAAATGTATCATGGCACGAATAAAGGAAATTCATGAGGACCTCAGAAAAAGAGTTGTTGATACTCATCAGTCTGGAAAAGGTTACAAGGCCACCTCTAAAGAGTTTGGACTCCATCAGTCTACAGTCAGACAGATTGTGTACAAATGTAGGAAATTCAAGACCATTGTTACCCTCCCCAGGAGTGATCAACCAACAAAGATCCAAGAGCAAGGCATGTAATAGTTGGCAAGGTCACAAAGAACCCTAGTTTAACTTCTAAGCAAATGAAGGCCAATGTTAATGTTCATGAGTCCACCATCAGAAGAACAATGAACAACAAATGGTGTTCATGGCAGAGTTGCAAAGAGACAAGCCACTGCTCTTCAAAAAGAACATTGCTGCTCGTCTG
Source organism: Loricariichthys derbyi (assembly GCA_033118015.1). Taxonomy (NCBI): domain Eukaryota; kingdom Metazoa; phylum Chordata; class Actinopteri; order Siluriformes; family Loricariidae; genus Loricariichthys; species Loricariichthys derbyi. The sequence goes on along the minus strand of JAVSBU010344960.1, from coordinate 5,928 downwards.
CAGTTTGCTAAAGATCATATGAGACAAGCCATGTGAAACACACCGTAATATTTAGTTGAAGTACATTATGTATTACTCCATGAGGCCCCTGACTACGGTAGCCGTAATACTCCAACAATCCATCAAGCAGTGCGGTTTTGTAGCTTACCAAAGCCATTCTAAAATATTTTGATATTAGGCTTTGCTCAAGTTTTAGGAGTGTGTTTTGGCCAGACTTTTCATTTCTTGTTTGGCGGATTTCTGTGATGAAAACCTGAATATAGCGGCGGAAATAAAAATAAAAATAAAATTTTATTTTAGAATTATTTTTTTACATTTCCAATTGGCGAACATCAGGAGCCAAACCAATGTGCACTACATGGCTAAAAACATCGCACCAAATCACCCCAGAATCCAAGCAGGACACCGTATCATACATTCAGAACAATATCAAAGCAAAAAAAATACAAATAAATGACCGCTAAAGGTACAGCAAATGTGAGAGATGAGTTTACTCACTTTTCTGGTGGCAGATGCGTATAATTTCTGGTGGCTTTGAGCATGTGTGTTAAACTCAGAGTCTCCAAAAGTCTCCAATAACACCACAAAAATTTACTAGATTTGTCGCTAGTCGCTTTTTAAAAAATAAAGTTGTTAGACGGTCTGAAAAGTCGCTAAATATAGCAACAAAGTTGCTAAGTTGGCAAAACTGGTGTAACGAGGAAGCTGCTTCAGTGTTTGTAAGCATTTTTTTTCTTGGGGTCTTTAGACCGCCGCGATTAGCGGGTTCTTATTGCCACCTAGCGGCACGGCGCTGATGCACGTCTAGTAGGGTTCAGCTTTATTTATGCCAGGCGATCTTGCTGAACTGTCTGCTTAGTGCCCATTTGCTTCGTCTGCGTATGCATTTGTGATGATGAACACAGATTTAGGTACATTCTATGCATGCGTCGGTGATGACGACGGCACATAGTGATGGCGCGAGTTTTAATTGCCGTTTTCAACTATGCAAGATCGGCGGCAATTAAAAAAAAGGCAATTTCTCCAATTTTATTTTATTTTTTCGAAAATGTGAAACCTAACATCGGCGGATCCACCAAACAATTAATTAAAAATGTCTGGCCTTATGGGCCATCCCTAAACTGTTCCCACAAAGTTGAGAGCATGAAATTGTCCAAAATCTCTTTGTATGCTGAAGCATTAAGAGTTCCTTCCACTGGAACTAAGGAGCTCAGGTCAGCCTCTGAATAACCATAATAGGCAGACAATTACTGTTCTTCTGTGAAATCCAGACTTGTTCATCAGATGGAGAAGCATGATTCGTCACCTCTCTACTGCTCTAGAGTACAGTGGCATTAAATTAAATTAGAATTCAATGATTTGGATGGGTGATTGAATACTTTTGGCAATATAGTGTGTGTTTTTAATAATAGTATGAGCTAAATTGTTACTTCATTTGTCTAGTTTCCTAGACAATGGAAAAAGTGCACTAGGCTTGGGCATGAAAATCCTAGCTTAAAAGTAATCCCTATCGGGCCCTGTACTGGACTTTTAATGGACCTAACAACAAATCACTGACCAGAAAAAACAAAACAAAACCAAGCAAAAACTAAGAAAATCCACTCTTGTGCCTGTATTTGTTCTTCATTTATCATTTCTGCAGTAAACTTAAATTTAAGTTCATAATATAACTGTCAAATTAACACATTTGGATGTTCAAAATCTATCACAAGCCTGAAAACTAGCTTTTATATGGAGTGATATCTACAAGTAGACATGAATGATCTGCAGTCTTGTGAGTCCCAAGTTAAACAAATGAAAATAATCTGCTGCAATAAAAGTAAAATATCATACAGGAGTTGTGTTGCCCATGACTTTTGCCCAGGAGGGTGTGTATGTATAAAAGTACTCCGCATTTTATGATGGCATGACTTACTATATTTCAACTTTACTATGGGAATATGATATTACAGATAAATACACATTTACCAGAAGCCATACTCTGAATTTTTAAATATCCTGGGTAAGTGATATGTGATATGTAGTGCTTTCCTACATTTGGATAAGGAAGCTGCTAATGCATGATGTAGGGAGTCTTGTGGTGACAGTGATGAGCACTAAGATATGTACAGTGGGGCAAAAAGTATTTAATCAGCCACTGATTGTGCAAGTTCTACTTAGAAAGATGAGCGAGGTCTGTAATTTTCAACATAGGTACACAAACTATGAGAGAAAAATTGGAAAAATAAACCCAGAAAATCACATTGTAGGATTTTTAAAGAATTTATTTGTAAATTATGAAGGAAAATAAGTATTTGGTCAATTACAAAAGTTCAACTCAGTACTTTGTAACATAACCTTTGTTGCCAATGAGAGAGGTCAAACATTTCCTGTAAGTCTTCACCAGGTCTTCACACACTGTAGCTGGTATTTTGGCCCATTCCTCCATGCAGATCTCCTCTAGAGCAGTGATGTTTTGGGGCTGTTGCTGGGCAACACAGAGTTTTAACTCCCTCCACAAATGTGAGTTCTGGAGATTGGCTAGGCCACTCCAAGATCTTGAAATGCTTTTTACTGAGCCACTCCTTCATTGCCAGAGTGGTGTGTTTGGGATCATTGTCATCCTGGAGGACCCAGCCACATTCCATCTTCAATGCTCTCACTGATGGAAGGAGGTTTTGGCTTAAAATCTCACAATATATGGTCCTATTCATTCTTCCCTTAACACGGATCAGTCGTCCTGTTCACGTTGCAGAAAAACAACTCCATAGCATGATGTTTCCACCCCAATGCTTCAAAGTAGGTATTTTGATCTTGGGATACAACTCAGCATTCTTCTTCCTCCAAACACAATGAGTTGAGTTTTTCTACTTTGGTTCAATCTGACCACATGATATTCTCCTAATCCCCTTCTGGCTCATCCATTATGTTCTCTGGCAAACTTCAGAGGGGCCTTGAAATGTAGATATGGCACTGCAGGATTTGAGTCCCTCTCGGCTTAGTGTGTTACTGATGGTAGCCTTTGTTACTTTGGTCCCAGTTCTCTGCAGGTCCCTCTGTGTAGTTCTGGGATTTATTTTCAGCATTCTCATGATCATTTAGACCCCACGGGATGAGATCTTGCATGGAGCCCCAGACTGAGGGAAATTATCAATGCTCTTGTATGTCTTTCATTTTTTTTACAATTTCTCCCACAGTTGATTTATTCACACCAATCTCCTTACCTATTGTAGATTCCCTCTTCCCAGCCTGGTGCAGGTCTACAATTTTCTTCCTGGTGTCCTGCGACAGCTCTTTGGTCTTGGCCATGGTTGAGTTTGGATTCTGACTGTTTGAGGCTGTGGACAGGTGTCTTTTATACAGATAACAAGGTCAAACAGGTGCCATTAATACAGGTAACAAGTGATGAAAGCTAAAGTGTATCTGGTAAAATCCTAACATGTCATGTTAGCTACATATACAATATATTCAGCCTCAGATACAAAATTTCACATTCATACTGTGATTAGTTTCTTTAGGCGATATTTGAATTGTTTCCACTGATACTGTTTCCAAGTGTTTCCAATGATAATCTTAAGTGAAAAGGAAGTGTAAGTGTTATTCTGTACAAGCCCTGAAGTCCTGGATTGAATGGTCGTGAAGGTCCTGCTGGCTGAGATAAGTAGCCTTTATTATTTCAGCAGACTTAATTACAGATACACCCAGATTGATGGCGATGACAGGTCTATCAGGAAGTGGCTGGGATTGAAGGAAATCCAGAACAGCTTCCTGCATCACTGCCATTTTTCACTGCAAATCAGTCATACTCTGAATTTTTATAACCCAAAGGGGCTGGAGGCAATGCATGAGATTTGACGTAAGAATTTTTTTTTAACTTCATATAGGAAAAATATCAAACATATGAACTTTTAAAATGACATTGTTTGGAATGCAGTTTATCATGCTTGCATCTGAATTAGCCATGCTCTTATTAAAACTCACTTTTTCCACAGTCTGGCTATACATTTTCAAGAAATTGGAAACAATTCACAATTACTCGGATTGCTGCATTACTCATACAGTAATGACTAATTAATAAGTACTTTGTGTCAACACCCTGTTTAATTTTTCACACTCATAGGTTTAAAAAAATTATGCAAATTCCGTGGCTACTGACTTCCACAAAAGTTAATTGTTCCAATTAATTAGTTGAGATTCAATGTGTGTGTATTTTCTATAAAAGTAATACGATGTCTGAGTCTACTGTTTTAAGAAAGATCTCTTACACAGAAGAAACTGTTTTTTTAATAATGGTCATTTGTTGACTATACAATGATGCTTGAAAGTAAGTGAACCATTTAGAATTTTCTATATTTCTTATAAAGAGAACCTAGTTAAACAAATTAAGCAAAAATATTATACGTGATCATGTATTTATTTAGGAAAATGATCCAATATTGCATATTAGTGAGTGACAAAAGTATGTGAACCTCTAAGATTAGCAGAAATAAGAGTCAGGTGTTTCAATCAGTGGGATGACAATCAGGTGTGAGTGAGCACCCTGTTTTATTTAAAGAACAGGGATCTATCACAGTCTGCTCTTTATAACATGCTTGTGGAAGTGCATCATGGCATGAACAAAGGAGAACCTCAAAAAGAGTTGTTGATGCTCGAGGCTTTAAAGAAAGGCATTATGGTTATCCCATCTGTGAAACATGGTGGTGGTAGTATCATAGTTTGGGTTTGTTTTTATGCATCTGGGCAAGGACAGCTTGCCATCATTGATGGAACAATGAATTCTGAATTATATCAGAGAATTATAAAGGCAAATGTCAGGACATCTGTCCAAGAACTGAATCTCAAGAGAAGGTGGGACCTGCAGCAAGACAATGACCAAAAGCACACAAGTCGTTCTACCAAAGAATGGTTAAAGAAGAAGTTAATGTTTTGGGATGGCCAAGTCAAAGACCTGACCTTACTCCAATTGAAATGTCGTAGAGGGACCCCAAGTGAGCAGTTAATGTGAGGAAATCCACCAACATCCCAGAGTTGAATCTGTTCTGTACGGAGGAATGGACTTAAATTCCTCCAAGTCGGTGTGCAGGATCAACAGTTTAGTTGCTGCACGGGGAGAGGGGATGGTCACACCAGATACTGAAAGTAAAGGTTCACATACTTTTGCCACTCACTAATATGTAATATTGGATTATTTTCCCTAATAAATAAATGTCCAAATGTAATAATTTTGTCTCATTTGTTTAAATATGTAACTTTCAAGCACCACTGTAATTTGTAGGAACAGAAGGACGCCACACAGGACTGTGACTCCAATAATTGCTACATTTTTCCAATTTTCACCATGTGATCTGGATGTTCTCAATGCTCCTGGGAAAATATTCTGTGGAGAGCTGAGAGGAAAATTGAACATTCTGCCAGAAATGCACAATGTAGACAAAATCACTGTGTCCCAGCATCAGATGTAACCCAGTCTCGTGAAGAAATTGTATTTTTAAGTCTAACCCCAATTGATATGGTGTGGTATGAGCAAAAGAGGATGTGCCATGAAAGAGATCCAGGTATTCTGATGAACTAAAATTGTTTCATAGGGAGGATTGGTCTGAAATTCCTTATAATCATTGTCCAAGACTGAATAGCAGCTAAAGAAAACATTATTTCTGCCAAAGGTTTTTCGACTCATTAAATACAATGGCTCACATACTTTTTCCATTCTGGATTGTGAATTATTAATCAGTGCAAAAAAAGTAGAGTGCAACTCCATATGTCATATTAGTTTAGCCAAAATGGGTTTTTCTCTATAATTGATTAAATTTTAAGTTTAATTCATGCAGAAAGTTTGCAAATAAATCATACTGTTTCTTGCACGTGTATGTTAAAGGATTTATCCGGTGCTCTATTGTACAAAACAGAATCAAGTTCCACAATTAATATTGTGTTGAATGCTACCAAAAT
>JAVSBU010344950.1:0-10386 GCA_033118015.1 Loricariichthys derbyi | reverse complement strand
TATTTTACATAAAATACAAATTTTATAGTTTACAAGGAGATGTTTTACACAGGGGTAATAAAGCTGAAGAGCAAATAGAGTCATATTTTAAATGCTGACCTCATTTTACACTAGAAATCTAACAGTATTCTCTGCTTTAAACAAGAAATATAACCAGCATTATTTAGAAAAAAAAAAAAAAATTAAAAAACCACAAAAGTATAGATACAACACTAACTCAATGTTGATATTATCAAATACCCAGTGCAGGTCCTGTAAGCACATTTTATCACAGTTCAATGATTGATACATTGTGTAAAACTTAGAATACAGTGATTTGCAAACCCTTTTCAACCCATATTCAATTGAATACACTAACAAGACAAGATGCTTTGAATTGAAACTTTTTAAAAACCTTCATTTTAAATTTGATGCCTGCAAGGGTTTATTTACGATGATTACCAAATCCCTAAATTCCTTCCAATTACACATTGAGAAATGTTCTTAAACTGTTGGACTATTTGCTCATGGAGTTGTTCACAAAGTGCTGAACCTTGTCCTTGCTTGTGAACAACTGAGCCTTTCAGGGATGCTCCCATTATAATCTGTCATGACACTCATCTGTTTCTAATTAACCTGTTCATCTGTGGAATGATCGAAACAAGTTTTTTGAGCATTCCTTAAAATTACCAGTCTTTTGTTGCTCCTGTTCCAACCTCTTTGAAACGTGTTGCAGGCATCAAATTCAAAATATGTAACAAAATGTTTGGATTCAACTGAATAGGAATTTGCAAATCATCGTATTCTGTTTTTATTTAGGTTTTTCACAACGTCACCACTTCATTGGAATTGCAGAATGCAGCAATCCAATGCTCCGCACACAGGTTCAAATATTGTACCCATCTTAATTTATTAAAAAGCTAATATATATTAATTAAATAAGTCAATTAACAGGAAACATTGCACGCATCTTGGAATTGCTACTTTGTCAATACTGGTACACTATTTTCCCAGGGACTGACAATGAAGCACCAATAGAACTCGATCATAATTGTACTAGACATGACGAGGTGTACAATCAGTGACTAAACCCAGACAAAATACACCATACAATTTACAGCAAAAGTCAAACACCAAAGGAATATCAAATCCAAGCTGGTGATAAAGATCCTATACCTTCTGTTCTAGGTTCTTCTCCAGAGACTGCACTTTGAGTTGTTCTCTCCTGAGCTGCACTTGAAGTGTAGAAACCTCAGCTCCCAGCTTGGAGCGCACATCTGATATCTCCTTATTCGCCCTGCGTGCACACACACAAACATTAGTTTACTCCACCAGTTTAAGTTTCTGCATGTGCAAATCCCAAAAACCAGACATCCAAATGCAAACATCTACAACAGAAGGCATATTAAAAGTAATGTAATTATATTAACAAGGGGAAAGCAGATCTCCATACAGTGCTCCATTTTACTAACATATTATTCAAACATTTTAGTAGTGAAGTGTACTCTTACTGCTCGATTTTCTCCTCTGCGTGAGTTTTGAGCATCTGATAGCGTCGCTCTTCCTTCTGCAGTCTGTCCAAGTAGCTCTGAGCACACTGTTTCAGGGTCTCCTCATTCTACACAGAAGTCAAATGAAGATGTAACCAAGTTCCATTAAGAATAAATGTTACTGTAAAGCAGATAAAGGGCCCAAAAATGGTACAGTACAGAACCTACAGATAAAGTGCAGCACAAACTCCTACAATCTGATTTCCCATTATAACAAAGTATTCTTTAGTTTATTACCAAACAAGTTCAACCCAAAAATATAGCTTCTTACTGGTAGAAAATGCATTTAGAAGCAAAATGCCATCCTGCAACATGCTACAACAAAAGCAGAGCACTTAACCCGAGAAATCAGGAGTTGTAATATGGACCAAGCATGTACAAGTGCAAATTTACCTGACGCAAATGGTGTCTGAATGGCATTTTGCCTCCACCTGCATTTTCCACTACCTTCCTATCAGTAAGAAGCTACATTCTGATTTACAGGGTGATATGAATATAGAGAAGAATCTCACTAATAATGCAGGACACTAGGCACTTAAACATGTACTATTACGTTTGAGGTCTCATTTCTTATGAAATAAGAGAAACGTAAAAACGAGCTACCTTCATGAAGCCTTCAATCACTTCCTTCCGTCTATCCAAACGCTTTATGACATCCGAGAACGAACGCTCCATGTCATTCAGATCTTTAGCCAGCTGCTGCTTCTCCTGAAGGACCTTACTCAGCTCAGCTTGGGCCAGCTCCTCCTTCTTCTTGTGCTCAGCTACACAAAAGTCATACAGAATGAGTCAATTCAGATAATAGGCAATATTCATTTTCAGTATGTTTTATGGAAAGAGTAAACACCTGACAACTGAGCAATAACAGACTCGAACTCTGACAGAATCACTCTAAAAAAAAATAAGGAAAGAAACAGGTTAATCTTTGCAAAAAGGTCACGTTTCTTCTCTATCCATATACACTAGGGATGAGTGAGAACTTACACCATGTGCTGGTTGTCCAAACGCAACTTCTCGATTTCAGCTTTCAGCTCTTTTTCCTTTTCCAGTGCCTATAATAAAATATGAATATACTGTTTTATAACAATAAGCAGGTATCCAAACATGAAATGCTGTATAAAACAAACATGTTCAGGTTTTCTTTATATTTATACATTTAGTGCAATAAAGAAGCATTCACTTCGATGGAATTAAACTAATAGTAGCAAAGTAACTGATGAAAATGGTACAGCAAGTCAAATGTTGACATTGTTTGTTGTAACAACTACAAGTGCCGTTTAACATCCATCTGAGCAACATCTAAACTGCGGCCTTAAGACAGAAGTAGCAACCTTATATACATCTAATCCACATTAGAACTGCAATTAGTAGAAGCTAAGAATTGAGACACCTGATAGACCAATTTCAAGCATTACAAAATACATAAGAATCAATGTATTGTAACTAAATGGTTTTATATTGTGCATTCATGTTTTACAGAGAGAGAAAAAAAAACAAAAAAAAAAACCACCCAAAACTGTGCAAGCCCAGCAATTCATTGATACTGCATGTTATAATCCGTTGCGCTTTAGTTCGGAAAATACAGTAATTTTCCCCGCAAGATCTTGTATTATGATGGATCATTGCACAAAGTCTTCTCCAGCACATCCCAAAAATTCTCAAATGGGGTTCAGGTCTGGACTCTGGTAACCAATCTGTGTGTGAAAATGATGTCTCATGCTCCTTGAACCACTATGCCAATTTCAGCCCAATGAATCCCGGCATTGTCATTCTGGAATATACCCGTGCCATCAAGAAAAAAAAATCCATTGATGGAATAACCTGGTTGTTCAGTTCAGGTATTGGCTGACCTCATTCTTTGGGTTCATAACATTGCTGAAACCTCAGATCATACCTCCGCCCCCACAGGTGCTGACCGTTTTTTGGCCAGGCAGTGCAAAACATGCACTGCTTTTGAACAGAGTCAATGTGCTAATTTATCTGAATGTTATTCGTAAAACAAGGTAAATCTGACTACCACAGAACAGACTCCTCACTTACAGTACTATTTCAGTGGGCGTACCTGTTGGTGAGCCTGTTCCATAGCAGAGTCCATGTCCTCCTGAGTGAATTTCAACACATCCACAATGACTGCGTCTGTCTTCTGTGGCTGCTTTAACATTGGCACCAAATGATCCAGCACTGCCGGGTCCTGAACCACTGGAGTCTCGGTCTGCACATCAATGGCATGATTGAACATACTATCGTTAAAACATCAGGGAGAAACGTAGCCTTTGTTTCCTTGTGCACCAAATAACACTAACTACAAAAGACAAACAAAGCAGTGTTTGTTTGCGTTGTACTTTTATGCCATAAAAAAAAAAAAAGAGTAGCTATAATCATTCAGCTGGGGGAATGCAATTTTACAGAACATTCTTTAATAATCATGTAAACTTGCATGAATTACATTCAGTGGTAAAGTCTAACAGGGCTCACATCCTTCTTTAACCCAGAGTGTAGCTTTGGACTGCATTGCATTGGAGAATTTAATAAGATAATTTAGTGTACATTCACAAAATTTTCTATATAGTGTATAAAGGGCTTGATCTTAGTCAGAAGGTTTAAAATTCATTTTATGAAGACCTGCACAAACATAACCAGCACCTTTCCTGGCAAACATTTTGGATAGGAGTCTTTGTATTTCCATTCCTTAAGTCATCCATTAATTTATTTAATTCCTACTTTAGTAGCGCGATAGAAGTTCAGGAAGTGGTTTCATCACAATGAGTAAGTGTTAATATGAGAGCCTTACCATTGCAGGAAGATCCACCAGCTGATTTGTACTTTCTGGCTGACATTTCTGCTTCACCTCAGATCTCGCAGCCTCCATCATCCTACAACACACACAGCCTTATTGATATAGGATCAGTGTAAACAGCAAGAAAAATAAATGCTTTAACTGTACTTAAGAAAAGTGCTAAATTTCTACTTGTTTTATAGTCAGTTTAGTTCATTTTTTGCTTCTTAACTGGCAATTATGTCCAGGTTTATCCCAGTTTGTTGGTATGGTTATTACAGTGGTGCTTGAAAGTTTGTGAACCCTTTAGAATTTTCTTTTTCTCTGCATATGACCTAAAACATCAGCTTCTCATACAAGTCTTAAAAGTAGGTAAGGAGAACCTAGTTAAACATAGACAAATATTTGTTAATTTATTTATTGAGGAAAATTATCCGATATTACATTAGAGTGGCAAAAAGTATGTGAACCTCTAGGATTAGCAGTTAACTTGCAAGTGAAGTTAGATTCGGGTGTTTTCAATTAATGGATGATAATCAGGTGTGAGTGAGCACCCTGTTTTATTTAAAGAACAGGAATCTATCAAAGTCTGTTCTTCAAAACATCTGTGGAAATGTATTATGGCACAAAAAAAGTTTTGAGGACCTAAGAGAAAGTTCAAGCTTATCATGCTGGAAAAGTGTACAAAACCATCTCTAAAGAGTTTTGGTTATGGTCATAGAAGGGAGAACACTGCATTCCAGCATAAGAACCATATCCCATCTTGGAAGCATGGTGGTGGTAGTATCACCTGTTTTGCTGCATCTAGGTAAGGACGGTTTTCCATCATTGATGGAAGAATGAATTCTGAATTATATCAGAGAATCTAAAGTAAAATGTCAACACATCTGTCCATGAACTTAACCTCAAGAGAAGGTGGGTCATGCAGCAAGACAACGACCTTAAGCACAAGTCCTTATACCAGAGAATGGTTAAAGAAGAATAAAAGTTAATGTTTTGGGACTGCCAAGTCAAAGTCCTGACCTTAATCCGATAGAAATGTTGTGGAAGTGAGCAGTTAGTGAGGAAACTCACAAACATCCCAGAGTTGAAGCTGTTCTGTATGGAGGAATGGGATAAAATGGGATAAAGCTAGTATGCAGGACTGATCAACAGTTAGCAGAAACATTTAGTGTACACTGCACAAAAAAAAAAAAAAAAAGAAAAAAAAAAAAAAAAAAAAAAAAAAAAAGAAAATTTATTGTTCTGTTGGTAGATAATTTTGCTTATTTTAAGTAATAATGATCTTAAAAGTAGAAAAATAAATCTAGGCAAGACAATTTCTTATTTTAAGGCAAAACTACTTTTTTTTCCGTTTTAAGATACTTAGTACTTAAAATAAGCAAAATTATCTGCCAACAGAACAAGAAAATTCAGTAAAATTAAGTATTATTTTTCTTATTTTAAGTTTTTGTTTTTTTTTTAAAGTAGATTTTTTGCAGTGTAGGGGGTCACTCACACCTGATTGTCATTACATTGAAGACACTTGACTAATTTAACTTGCAAATTAACTGCTAATCCTAGAGGTTTACATACTTTTGCCACTCCCTAATATGTAATGTTGGATCATTTTCCTCAAACAAGTATAATGTGTGTATCTCATTTAACTAGGTTTTCTACTTTTAGGACTGAAAATCTGATGTTAGGTCATTAATGAAGAAATACAGAAAATTCTAAAGGGTTCACAAACTTAAGCACCATTGCACTAGCAGTTCGACTACAAACAGCATTTTACTTTCAACGAGGCAATTATAGTATCAAGGAACATTAACCATGCCTACTCAAACCAACAGAAATACTTAAGAACCTCAAAGAGTTAAGCACTACTTGGTCCTGGTCTGCTAACATTGTTAGTCAGATGCTTTGAGATGCATTAACAGATGACCTAGGCATTTTGTTACTTTGGATAATCATTCAAAACAAAATCAAGTTCACAGAAACTTTGTATTTAAGTATTTAAATTAAGTGCACAAATAGGCCACTTGAAACACTGATGCAAATATGTGTGAATCAACATTACTTAATTAGAATACTGTTAGCTGTGACTGACCGAATGGCAAGAGAGGGGCGAGGTAGAGTGAAATCAGAGCTTGCAACATCAAAGGCAGCTTTCTTAGGGCTTTCCTTCAACAGTGGGTCAAACTTCAGGTAGAGGGACTGCTTACGCAATGCAGATTCCTTAAACTAGAAATTAACAAAAAGTTAGAAAAGCTCACCATTATAACAGAAGTTTGTGCGTATGAGCACATGTACTCACAGTGTTGGATCCAAACTGCTCCAGGTAATCAATCTGTCCGTCCATGTCACTTGGCATGACTACAGAAATCATAAAATTTACTTAAAAATAGAAGAGAAAAAAGTGGTTTCCCCTTACATCTTTAACTTGCCCCAATTTTTCATTTAAAGGAAAATAAGTGACTTACACATGGAGCCAGGCACAAACTCATCGTCAGCTGCCTCAAATTCAGTACTCAGAATCTCAGTGGTCTTTAACACGGACACTGGCTTCTGATTGGTTGGACTGCAGGATGGTTTGCTAGGTGTAACCTCCAAAGCCTGGGATTCTTCTGCTGACTGTGACTGAACAGAAGATGAAAAGAAATGAAGGCTGTCAAAGTTGTGTGTAAAGTCAGATACAAGGCAACAGCCCCTGCTATTATTCTTTAACATTACTAAAGAAACCTGCACAAAACGGGTCACTCGGACTCAAAATCCAAAAACAGTCGATCAATGCGTGCACTAAATGTTGATACCAGAAAAACAAGCCAGCGACAGTTTAAAGCGCTGTACATGAACTGAACTAACATTAGCCAAAGCTCTTCCTGTAACAGTGACAAACTTGGTCATGTATGCCCAAGCCAATAAACATTGTCACCGAATTGACAAGACATCTTAGGTACTCAATGGACATCAAATAAAAGTATTTACCTTGGTCAAAACTGGTTCAGTTTCTGCAGTCTTTTCAAGAACCTCAAAGGAAGAACTACAGCCAAAAATAAATAAAAACAGGATTCAGCATCTTAAAAATAAACCACAGTGCTCTCCAAGCTGCAATCAAATGTAGAATTCCCTTTTAAACTGGAGTAACTCACCACATATCACTAAACAATCCATTTAGTTTGAATACAACTAATACATTTAAATACTATACTGTATATTCTTTTGTTATGGCATTTCAAACTAGCCAAAAAGGGCTGGTACAACCGTCCATGCAAATGAACAGACTAAAATGGAATTTTGAATTGTAACTAGAGATGTGCATTTCCTGCAGAAAATGCAAGTGTGATTGCAATGATTGTGCAAAAACCCTCAAAAACACGGAAAAGCGCACAAATCACGTGGAAAAAAACGTGCGAAAACACAAAAGTGCGCAAAAACTAGCAAGAATCCGCAACGACGCACAAAGGCGCACAAAAACATGCAAAAAACACAAAACACGCAAATGCGCACAAATGTGCGAAAACGCATAAAAATGGGTAAAAACACTCAGACAAAACCGCACAAAAACGTACAAAAAATGCGCGAAAACAATAAATGCATAAAAATGCGCAAAAACAAGCAAATATTTGGGGAGTGATTAAAAAGTGAACGGAGTGCCTGATCACTCCATGACTTGAATTGCCTGGTCAGGGTGCCCCCCCGGTCCATGCTTAACAATTTTCTGTTTTTCTAGCTCAAAAATTGACAGTTACGACCATCCGAAGTTGGACCATCCGTTAAGTCAATGGGAAATTTCTCACGTTATTGCGCATAGTGTGGGAACGCTACTTTAGATTTCTTAACTGTATACAAGCAACCATCTCCAAAGAATTCTGCACGTTTCGGTGTTCATCCCGTGTCAATATCTCAAACTGCGGGACAAGTTAAGTGACCAAAGGCTGAAGAGTAAAAATCTGATTTTAATAGTGTGATTGCCTACTGCAATCACACTAATAAATTCAATATAAATACTATGGTAATATTTTATGTTTAAAACGCTTCAAATAAACTAAATTCTACAGATTACAAGAATTTTAAAGCTGCTGAGATAATGCACATGTTGTGCATAATGCACATGCAAATGTCAGGGTAGTAGAACCCTAACATGAGACTTGGTTATAACATAATAAAAACAAATGTATAATCAAATAGGACACATTTTTGAATAGAAAGTAGGAAATAACTGGAATTGATAAAATGCAAAATGATACCCAATACTAGTCACTAATTGAAAGAAATGTAATTTCAAGCTCATCTTTTTACAGTCTAAAGCCTTGCATTATTTTTCATTTTTGATTGATTTATATACTTTCAAACCTTGGTTACTACACAAATGAAATGGGATATTATGGACTTTTGCCAGTCTTTACTGACCTGTGTGTGGTGCTCTCCACAATCCTGTTTGGATCAACAATTGGGGCTGGTTCCAGCAACAGCTCTGAATTGCTCTCACTGTTACGTGGAGGTGAACTATCCATTTTTGCCTTGGAAGCAAACGGATTAAAGTTGAGATCATCAAACTTGTCAAAATCAATTGCGTAAGTGCCTTTTGGAGCAAGGACTTCATCTGTATGGCCGACCATGGTATTAAGTGATGGTTTGACTTTGGGGCTTTTCTTTTCAGCTGGATCAGATGTGGTGTTTTTCACAGAGGTTGTGGATGCTGGAGGCCTTTTTAAGCCGAGGCGCTTAGGTGGTGGCTTGCGTTTGACTTCAGTTCCATCATCAAAGTTGAATTCCATCAACATTGGAGCCTCTTTAGGGGGCAATACTGAGGGAACAGTGACTTCAGTGTTGACTTGTGGTTCGTTAGGTTTCTCACTGGTAGTGACTTTCAGCTCACCGGAATTCTCATTAACCTCCTCCTTAGGTTCTATAGTCTTCGTTTCAATTTTGGAAGGTGGAGAATTGCCAATTAGTGACGTTCTGTCAACAAGAGGGGAATTCTGAATTGGGGAGCCACCAGTTTGAAAAGGGTTGACTGAGTCAAGATTATCAAAGTCAATTTTGTAGGCTCCTTTAGGGAGTAATGGTGAATCCAAGGTTTCTGACATGTTCTCTGGAATGAGTGAAGCTGGTTCAGGAACATCCAAATTCTCTGCTGTGTCACTGCTCTCACCTGTGCTTTCAATTGTTCTTGACTCGATAATTACCGTATTATCTGTTGAAGCAACATCTGCAGAAAGTTCTGCCAGGGAATTCTCTACAGACGGAGTCATAGGAAGAGTTTCATCCAGACCCATATCAACCTTTTCTAGAACGTTCTCCACTGCTTCAGGAACAGACAGCGATGGAATGGTTGCAGAATCTACTAGTTCTGGTTCAGGCGGGGTTACATCTGACACAGAAACCGATTTAGGTGGGGAAAGAACCATTTTATTAGAACTTTGGAAGGGATTCATGGATTCCAGGTTGTCAAAGTCAATTGTGTAACCTCCTTTGCTCTGAATGGGAATGTCATCATCAGGATAAGAAGCATCATTTTTACTTTGGACGTTAACTGGTTCTATAGAGCCAGTCTGCTGTGTGGGTGACCTGGAACACAAGGAATATATAATTTGTACTCATCCTAGAACTTTAAATCCTTTGGAACCATTTATGTAAAAATGAGCTACACCGGGGTTACATATTTCATGCCCGCACCATTAAAGGGGCAAACAATATGACCAAACGCCTATCATGGCAAAAATGTACAGTACTGTGCAACAGACCCCATTAGAGTTGTTTTAGATTGGGAGGAAAAGTCAGTTTATGTTCAATTAGAACGACCATCATTAAAGCCAGGGGTGGTTTACTACAACTATCAGCCACTTACAAAGCATCTTAAAATCCCTTCATGTGTCACACCTTGGCCCTTAATGACTTGGCAGAATGGGTCAAGTACTCAGGAGCACCTCACAAGATTAACATCTAGTGGGTTTAATACCTCCCCATCAGCTTCTAGAACAGAAGCCTTTCAGATGGTATGAATCTTCTTCAAATACCAAGTACCGTATTTTCCGGACTATAAGGCGCACCGTATTATAAGGCGCAGTCTGAATTACAGGGTCTATTTCTGTATTT
>JAVSBU010344940.1:0-10386 GCA_033118015.1 Loricariichthys derbyi | reverse complement strand
TCATTTTCTGTGCGTCAACGCATGGAAGATGCAAGGTCCTGACCAATCAGGTAGCAAGATCTGATCACGTGTTTTCAGACGTACATCAAAAATGCATCGTGTAAATAGGCCTTAAAGGACACTGAAATCTGCCATTAACCTTTTGCACCTTTTCCACTTCACTGTCAAAAATCCTCCTGCTCTAATTATAAAAAGGGTTAAAAGGCCAGAGGAGGAATAATTAAACTACTAAAGCATCATGTAACAGACTCTCACAGACTCTCATAAACTCTCACAGACGGTCTGGCCTTGTTGAAATGTTTTAAATCTGTTGTGACCGCCGGTTCTGATAGGTGCTTGATACTGGAAACAAAAAAGTAAAAAGGAAAATCTGGATGGCCTGATCCAGAGTGACCTACAGCTCATGGGATTTTAAGGTACAAAGGTTAAGAGCTTTGGTGAAATGCCAAACCACGAGAGCTTGGCAGCACCAGAACTTTAGTTTAATCCCGAAAAAGGAAAATTCTCTGGCTTTGTTATTAAACTGTTGTCTCTATAATCTGTACAAAACCAAAACTTCAATCACCCATGGGGACACGAAGACGAGGGGAACTCCACAAACCAGAACCAAGATCACGAGACAGTCCAGAGTTTTAATAGAACAGCAATCACCTCTGTCTGTTTGGATTAATGCTCAGTTGACAAGGATACTGTGGTCTGAACTCTGTTCTTAAGTCAGTGTTAGAAGAATCACAAAAAGTCATAAACTGCCAGAAAATTGAGGCTCATTTTATATGATTTCATGACCTTGTCATTTCTGCATCACCACAAAGTCAGAAACGCCTGAAACTGATTCAGATTCTTACAACGGTTTAATTACTTTAAGCAAAGTTTGCAGTTGGGGACGAACTGCAGTGTTTATGAGACCAGAAACGAAATAAAAATGTGCAAAGGAAATTTTACAACAGCAAATTTAACTTCGTAAACCAGAGCACAATGTCGTTGTTGTTGTATTTCTGTTCATTAAAGTTAAAAATGGTTTTTACCATCATGGTTAAGCGTTAGGCCATACCATATTCTATAAGCGATCAGAAACGTTAAATAAAACCACAGTGCTGGTTATAAAGTGGGCACTTGTAGAGTTGGAGGTGTTTCGGTTTGTCCTGAAGCTGGTTTGTTTTTGGTGAGGGTGAAATGCACCTCGATCTGAAAGATCTGTTGTGTTTTGTTTGTGGCTGGAGTACCAGTCCTTGGTGGAAGCATGTACGGGTACAGACACAGAGAGCGACACATATGAATCACACTCAGAAAGGATCGCCACATTTTCTGGAAGCGATCCCAAGGAAATGTTGCTTGAATTTACAAAAGGCTCTAAGAGTGTATTTTGTCGGTTATTTATGGCCACAAAAGAAGGTCAAACTCCGAGCCATCCCTAAAACCAGCAATTTCAGTGCGTCTTTTGTGGAGCGATGTGGTTTGGTTAGGATGTGGTGAGATTGTTGCCGAGGGACACTATTTCAAGGTTTGTGTTTTCACTCGCTGAGAAAACAAGCTGCTTTCTTATTTTTTGGAAGCCTTTAAAACGGGTCTTTATGCAGACTGAAGCTCTGCCCCACCAAGGTAAATGTGCTTATAACTTATGAGTTATGGCTGAAAATAAAACTTTGGACGTCAGCTTCCTCTGCGACAAAGTGACCTGGTTCGAACCCATTCTGCTTTGGATTATATATGGCATAAAAATGATGTTTCTCTCAAACAAAACAGTTCATGTTTGCTGCTGGTGCCACAGTCTATTATCCCGCGGACTGGCAATAGCTAGCTGTAGTCCAAAACACTGGCTGGTGAACCAGTTCTGGTTGAAGCTTGTCGGCTTTGGCTGAGGACCTTTTGGTTGGACCAGTGACTTCAAACCAAGATAATGGCTCCAGTAACAATGGTGTAGGTTGTCCAGTTTTTTTCTTGTACAATTTTAAAACAAGCCTGATTTGGACGGTGCTCATCTGCAAGATTGTGGTGTTTGTTTTCTTCTAAAAAGAATGGCGGACCCAATTTTCCAAAACATTCTGGCTCTATGCGTGTGCCGTTTCAGACAGGAGAAACCCGATCTCTCTGTCTCACCGCCCGTGGCCTTATGCTTTGCTTTATGGGTGCCTTCATCACTGTAATCCTGGATCGTGTTTGGCAGAGCCACTAAGTGACTGAATGATGTGTTTAAACATAATGGACCAAGCATCCAAACTTGAAGCGTGTGGGCTACAGAAGCAGAAGAACACACCGGTTGCCACTTCTGTCCTCCAAACAGGGAATTGAGGCTACCAAAACAGGAACAGAAGATTGGAAAGACGTCGCCTGGTCTGATGGCTCTTGATTCGGAGGTTCAGGCTGCTGGTGGAATGGTGTGGGGACATTTTCCTGGCGCACTTTGGGCTCCATGTCCTACCATCTTCCGACAGCTCTGTCCAGCAGGTTAGACGCCATGTCCCAAATCTGAGTTCTTGGCATTGATGTCCTACTTCCAAAGAACATTGTTTTGTCTACAGTATATTAACTTGTCTGTGGGGTCGATGGGGAGCTATCATTCTTTGTAGGATTTTGTACCTGATGGATCCAGCCAGCCAAATCCTGAGTCGTGTTTTAGCCATTATTCTGCAGTCAGTGCTGCTCTGTGTTTGGATCCTCCTGCTTTCCTGCAGGTCGCTCGCATGTGGGAAGGAGATGATTGACATGAGATATTTTAGGGAGGGTGAAGATCATGCCTGTTTCCAGCATTTTGCTGTTTTTCTTGTTGCTGCTCGCAATATTTAGATTAGAGTTTGGGATGTGTACAGAACGATAAAGATCTGCATATCTATTTAGTGTCGCTGCACTTATCTGAGCGTACAAGACTAGTGTTTATAACGATTTTCTTCACTTGGTGCTCGCTTTCCAGCTGGCAGACGAGGGGAAGGTTAAGGAGCATGGCTGAGGCTGATGAGGAGAGCAGCGGAAGCCAGCAGAGGAAGAAGCCGCCTTGGCTCCACCTGGATATTCCCAGCGTGCAGGGCCCTGTGGAGGAACACAGCAACTTCATACAGGTAACAGAGGAGCCTGGAGGCTTTGAGACTGTAACAATATAGGTAAAAAACATTAATATATCTTATTCTCACTTGTCTCGTTCCAGCCATGGGCACATGCCAACCTGTACTTGCGCAGCGCCAGCCTGCCCACAGAGACCTTCCACCTGAGATACCCTCCGGTGGAGTCCTATCCCTCACGCAGACCCTCGGTCCTACATAAGCCTTCCCTCTCACAGACCATCAAGAGGTAAACACCTGATTATTCACACCTAAACACGTACTCACATACTGCGTTCTGTTTGATGTACGATCTGTCGGAACAAGGTACAAGATCCACGACTTCCAAAAATAAACAGCGCTGATTTAAGTCAAACAGGTTTTTGCATGTGTTCTTCAGCGAGGTGGCGGCGTCTGATTTATGAGGGTAATTTGTCCGATTGATGCCACGTGTCTAAGGAAAAGGCTGTAAATTGTAGATTTTAAAAAATGTGGAGAGTCCTGTACAAAAAACAGCAAACTAAAGGAGGTCACATGGTGGAGGTTTTTGAACGATTTATTCAGACAATAAATTAATTTGAGTTCATGAAAAACGACAGGATTTGATTTTATTCGCTCTCTGTTACATTTTTTGCACAATTTTGATGTGTTTTTGCTTTGTTCCCTCTCCATTTTAATCGCTTATAAAATGTTTAGGTTCAGGATGGTGTTAATAAAAGTAATAGTAATGATATTAATACTTAATTAATAATAATAATAATAATAATAATAATAATACTATTAATAATCCTAAATCCTTTCTTCCTTCCTCCTTTCGTTTCTCCAAAATTGGATTCTCACAGTATTGGTGTTTGTTTTCACTTTGAGCAGAAACTCGTCTTTCTTTTGAGAAATTTTAACTAGGTGGTGAAAGTCCATTAAAAAAAATCAGGCCGTGTTTTCAAAGCCGTTTTCAGACGGGGGCACCCCTGATCTGCTCACCTGTCACAAACCCAGCCCCATGATCAAAGGAAGACTCAGGAACCTCGTTATTGGGCCAAATACAGGAACTGACGACACACAAAAATACAAAAATCTGTTCTTGACCCCTGTCTGATCTTGTGTTCAAAGCAGCTGCAATAACTGTGAAAATCATCTCCCAGTACTGCAACGGCGCCCCTTACCTGGCCCTTTGTGTACTGCTGCCCGGATCAGGATAATATTTAGTTCACAAACTGAAGAATATCCTCAATAAAATTAGTGCATTTAGGAAAAAGCACTAAACCTTTTACAGTTTAATATATTTTCTAGACTGTTAGACATTTGCATGTTCCCTTCTAAAACATTTTCAACTTTCTGACTGTCTGAATTATTCTCCTACTAACCCTTTAATGTTTCATTTCCTCTCTAACTGAGTTCTTGCTCTCTCTCCTCTCTTTTTCTCTTCTCTCTGTTTCCCTCCCGCTGGCTCGTGTTTTCAGCCCCACAGGGAAGAAGGTACGATTTAAGCAGATGGGAACCGTGCTGGTTAATGGCCAGT
Source organism: Loricariichthys derbyi (assembly GCA_033118015.1). Classification (NCBI taxonomy): domain Eukaryota; kingdom Metazoa; phylum Chordata; class Actinopteri; order Siluriformes; family Loricariidae; genus Loricariichthys; species Loricariichthys derbyi. The sequence goes on along the minus strand of JAVSBU010344940.1, from coordinate 5,835 downwards.
GCCGCTCCAGGCTGGAGGCCACCAGGCGCCAGTCGCTGCCCCAAACCGTACTCAGGTACCAGTCAGGAATGTCCCACGGTGCATGGCCCAACACCTTTACTGCCTTCCTATTTCTTACTGTATGTTTTATTTTTAGAGTTAGTTCCACTTCGTGGGAACGTCTGTGATGTTGTGAGTGTGTAAGCGGCCGTCCCTGCAGGTCCTGTGGAAGGAAGAACAAACAGACACCTTTTGGCCTAATTATATTCCAGGGCAGGCACACGCTGCGGAGCATTTACAGTTCAGAACCTTAAACCAGAAACGGCCTAAATGCTGTTTAATCGACTCTTACAATCTAATGTCAGAACAGAAAACAATATTTGGATCCTGGTGTGCATCATCGATGATCTCTGTCTGTACTTATTCCCAAAATGATCAGAGACTCTTTAGAGACAGCCTCAACCTCATCAGCTGGGACATGAGCTTCCCTCAGAAATATGGAACTCTGTTCCACGATTGGTTAGACACGAAAAAAGACCAAGATTATTAATGATTAAGACAAAGCCAGGTCTCCTCATGGCCAAGACCAGTTAGACTTTTAATGAATAAGACTAAGACAAAACTGGGACTTTTGTATGTCAGGAGCAATAGAAGATATGAAATCACCAGTGTATTGTGCTGAAATCAGCAGGAGAGGAGCAAAGGAAAGAATGTGATAATGATTAAAATAATTGTGTAGCCCCAGGCTGCAGGTACAAAGCACTTTGACGATGTTCTGGGTCGGTCTCACTCTGAACCACTTTATCTGCTGTGCTGAATAAGGCAGACAAAAGCAGTTTTATGTGTCTTACATGCTTTCCTCCGGCCTGGACATGTCCTCTGTCTTTTTCTATAACACGTTGGTATTTCTGAGGGTGTTTATGTGTTTATCTAACAGGAACACTGGGAGAGGCAGCAGCTTCTCCTCCTTTCCTCTAAGCATCTTCGGTCAGATGCAGGTTGTAACCAGGCCACTGTGTCAGTTTGTGTTAAATCTAATCCTTAGAAAGGCCTCCAGATATGAGCTTCATTTGTGTAGGTCTGCCTCATAATTTTCCTTTGATTTATCATTTTTGGGCATTTTTTAAGGGAGGAACCAGTAACAGACAAGGTTCTGGGTCTAAACATCAACATGAAGTAGCTAAACCATAATGGAAATAAAGCTAATTGATACTGATTTCTCTGTGGACAGATTCAGATTCAACAACGTAGGTGATGAAGGAGAACTTTTAATAAGTAATGCTAAGACAATACCAGAATATTTAACAGTCAAGTCCTATAAAAGATCAAGAATTTTAATGTTTAAAAAAAATCAGGACTTTTAACAGTCAAGACACATAAGTATAAGACTTTAAATAATTACAACTAAAACAAAACCATGATTTTAATGCTCAATTTAATTGAATTAGACCAATGTAAGGCCAAGACTTAAAATTGGCAGGACTGAAGAAGAAGAAGTGAGAATTGTTCAAACTAAAACAAGACCAAAACACTTAAAGATCAAGACTAAGTCAAAATCCAGACTCTAACTGGTCGAGACCAAAAGAAGACTAGTCCTGTTTTTGTGTATTTGTATTTTCATGTAACATGTAACATCTCGGTTCTTGGTCAGACACCCCAGAAGTTTGGGCTGCTCCCGCCCCACCATTTGGTGTTTTTGGATCCCTGTTAGTTGCTTTATGTTTTTTTTTCCACATGTTAAAGCGTTAAATGTCAAACCTCTTTCAGCTGTGATGTAAAATCAGCCTAACAGGACTCGTATGTGCAGTTACGTTTGTTTGACTGAGACTTAATAAACCCATTTTTCTTGCTGGGGTTCTGTTATTTTGTCCAGCACCTGTACATGTTCCACATATGTTTGAGTTTGGGACTATATTTTATAAACTGGACTCTCAGAGCTGCAGGGTTTCTCCCAGCTGCCTCTCTAATGACACACAGCTTTGGCCTGTTATGATTAGAGTCCTTCACTCTAAACACTCCTTACATCCTCCCACGCTACACAATACTCACTAATATTAAACAGAAAGAGAGAGAACGTAACGCCGAAGTCAGAGGGGAACTGAGAACGAACTCTGGGACAATATTGTTTCAATGTTATTTTAAAAAGTGGCGATATTTTGGAGTTGACCAATATTACACATCAAAGAGGCTGATTTTAGGATTGTAACCACAGTGTTGTTGGGTTATACCAACCAATGCTGTTCTGACATGTTGGCAGGGGCACAGCCGACTGGTTTGGGGTCAGCAAGGACGCAGACGCCACTCTGAAATGGCAGAGGAAGTGTCTGCGCCACTGCAACCAACGCTACGGCAAGCTGAAACCTCAGGTGATCCGAGAAATGGACATGGCCAGCCAAGACAACCTGTCCATTACCAGCACAGAGACGCCACCGCCTTTGTACGTCCCTCCAGCACAGCACGGCATGCAGAAGGTCACACGCTGCACGGGCACTTTTACCTTTATATTTTATCCAGAATTTTCTCCTAATTCTCATGAATTGGGGCCTCATATATAAATCAGTCCGTTGTCACTTTTCTCTAGATTGTGGACCCTCTGGCTCGGGGTCGAGCTTTCCGTAATTTGGACGAAGTGGACGGATTCAACGGATCTCAGACTCTTATCACCCCGGGCGCCGTCTCCATGTGCTCGCTCACCAGTTCCCGCTCAGGCTTCAGCCGACCCCCGCGGAGGCGAAAAAAAGAGTCTGTAGCCAAGATGGGCTTCAGAGCGGCTGCAGCTCTCGTTAAGGTCAAACCCTTTAACTTAGTGTTGAACATAAGAGTAGAGAATATGGACATGCCAGTGATCGTATGGTTAATTTTTATAATATTGTGTACATTTTATCTCGAGCTTTTCTTATTTATGGATTTGGCTCAGTTCGGTCCAGTCCTTAGGGACAGATGAGTGGGCTGTAGGCATGGAGTACCAATAACAGATGGTTGTAGTAATTCCTCTTGATTATTTAGCTGTAGAAATTTGAGCAAAAGATCTGATTAGCAGAGAGAATAACACTGGAGAAAAAGATGATGAATGGAAAGACGCTGGAAATTAATAAACTGGAGTAAACAACATGAGAGGGGAAGATGTTGGAGCCAATGATATTGGAGATTAATAAATTAGAGTGAACAACATAGGAATCAAAGACATTAGGGGGACAGACATTAGAGAGAAAGAGACGTTGGAGGGAAAGTATTTTGGGAGAAAAATGTTAGAGAGAAATGAGGTAGTGTACAGGATGATGATGATGATGATGATGTTTCTGCACTTTCAGGGTCGTTCCTTGAGGGATGGTGCGACCCATCGCGTGCCCAGACGAAGCTTTGCAGTGAACAGTTTTATGGAGGATGACACAGGAGAATTCCTAGATGAGCTGGACACCTCTTTTTTCACGAGGGTGAGGATGTAGCCCTGTGGTGATCCACTGTCCACAAGAAAGAACAGAAAATAAGGTTTATATTAGTAAGGTTTGCTGAGTGACACCTGAAACCTTCGGATGAGAGGTGAAACATCTTCAAGAATCTACAAGGAAGTCCAGTTTCTCTCTTCTACCACCCACTGTTACCATGACCTGGACGACTGAGAATCTTCACAGACCTAAATAAGAATAAAACGCGCCAAAACCATTCGTCCTGGCGCTTTCTCTTCTAACACTGCCCCCTAACGGACATCATAATGCAAACGCATTTAAATAGTACTACATGGCTTTGTGCCGCCCCCTGCTGGTAAACCAGTGTAATAACAAAAATCATGTATTCCCGTAAGGCAGTATAAAAAAAAAATAGTTCGTTTCCCGTCAGAATTTTGGTGGAAGGCCCATGAGGGCGGGCACTTTTTTATTTTCCAGATTTTTTTTTAATTCTTCATATGAGTGGTTTAAAACACCAGGTTTTGGTAACTGTGTTGTATCATCAATTCAAAATGCACCAGAAATACATATTTTTAAATCAAACACGGTCTCAATCAAACCAATGCTTAACATAATGTCACAATGTCAGAAACTGACCGGCTTTTCCATCTAGAAAAACACATTAAATACAGGAGCTCAAGCGTGGGATGGCGATACTATACAAGCAAGGGCCATTTTTTACACGTATGGCATAGAAATTTAGTCCATTTTTTTCAGCTAAAACTGTGAAATGACTGACTGCAGTCGGGCAGCCATAGTAGAATTTAAGCTCGTGGCTGCTGTGTTTAGTGCATGCCAAGAAGTTCTTCACAAAAAATGGGCATATAAACCATGCATAAAACTCACCATCGTCGATAATTCCAACCGAAAAGTCATTGTAAATATCGGCGAGGGTCCTCCCGCCGTGCACAATACAGCCAAACCATGGCTTTATAATGGTGCATTATGCACGTTTGTGCACCGAAATCTGAATGAATATGAACACCATAGCTCACTAATTGAAGGTGAACAGAAGGATTCTCAGAGGCTTGGGGCAATCTGGAAAAGCACGGAAGATATGAACAGCGGTTTTTGAGATGGAAAATGCATTTTGGAAGGAGAAAAAATTTTTTTTAAATCAGCAAGCGGTATGAATTTTAGAGGCAGGCGGCGATGGGAAACGAACTAATTTTTTTTTTATGTGGCCTAATATGAAAGCATTTATAAATAAAATCATAAACCTGGTACTTAAAAACGTATAAAAACATGACACTGTAAGTTTGCCGTCTGTGTGTGTGTGTGTGTGTGTGTGTGTGTGTGTGTGTGTGTGTGTGTGTGTGTGTGCAGGATGGCCTGATACATGAGGAAATGTCCACCTATGCTGATGACGTGTTTGAGTCGCCCTCTGAAGCGGCCGTTCATGAAAACGACACGAGCAAACCAACGGACGAAACAGACTTTACTGGGAGCGCACTGGGAAAGTCTGAGTTAGAAAAGAGCCACCTCATGCTGTGAGCCACACACACACACACACACACACACACACACACACACACACACACACGGAGCAGTGGTCATTTGCTAATGACCGAATGTCCATAGGCCTCTTGAGCGGGGCTGGAGGAAAGGAAGGGACGGTGCTCTGGTCCAGCCTAAGGTGCGCTTACGGCAGGAGGTGGTCAGCGTGAGCGGGCAGAGACGAGGCCAACGCATCGCCGTGCCCGTCAAGAGGCTCTTCGCCCGGGAGAAACGACCTTATGGCCTGGGCATCGTGGGCAGGCTGACAAACCGAACCTACAGCAAACGCATCGACAGCTACGTCAAGAGACAGATAGAGGACATGAACGACCACAGGTTATTATTATTATTATTATTATTATTATTGTTTAAAATGATAAAACTTTTTGGAAAAGTTTTATTTTAAAGGGCAATACTGCTGCATTTAATTCTAAATTAATTTTTTTCTTTTAATGTTCCCATTCACTTTTTTTTATTTAATTTTAATTTATTTAATTATTTTCACTTTTATTTTCTTTTTTAATGATCAATTTTATTTTTCAATTATTTAATTTACTCTTTCATTTATTAATTTATTTAATTTAATTTTTTTCTCTTTTATTATTTAATTTTATTATGGGACTGTGTTTGTTTCAGGACATTTAGTATTTTCCTCTAAATAAGATTTAGTTTAAAGGGCAAAGCATTTGCATTTTATTCTAAATGGAATTATTTCTTTTTATACTCTCATACATTTTAAATAATGCTGGCGACCAAATATCCCCTTTTTTAGTTAATTAATTGTTTAATTAGTACAATTTTACTTATTTATATATTACATTTTATTTATTTGTTTATTTTTATTTATTTATTTATTTGTGTGTGTGTGTGTGTGTGTGTGTGTGTGTGTGTGTGTGTGTGTGTGTGTGTGTGT
>JAVSBU010344929.1:0-10386 GCA_033118015.1 Loricariichthys derbyi | reverse complement strand
AAAAAATAAAGTCCACATTTGGTCCGGACCAAACAAGCGGACCAAAGGACTTTTCTGGTGTGAATACACCCTAAGATGAAGAGAACATCAAGGGCCACTACACACAGACAAATCCTAGACATGGGCTACAAATGTCCCATTCATTGTGTCAAGCCACCCCTGGTTTTTGGAAAGTACTAGTAGCAGTTAAACATCATCAAGTTTTTTTTTTTTTTTTTTTTTTTTTTTTTTTCATATGCCCCGAAAGATGATAGAGAACCTGATTGAACAAATGAGACAAAGATATTATACTCTACATGGCCATTAATTTATCTGTGAATGGTTTAATTGTCTTACTCAGAACTCAACTTTTAATTCATCTTTACAGGCTAGTATACATCTGTGCCAGACAGACAAACAGAATACAGCAAAAACTCAAAAGAAGCCCAAAGATTAAATTGTAGTTGAGTACATTTTCATGGACCAACTAACAGTTGACAAAACTGGATGCAGAAACCTTATACTGGAGTTACACAAAAACCTTGACATGCCTGATCAAAATTATTTTATGTATACAGAAATATCAGTAGTCTATATTAATAGCAAAAGTGAAATTGATGCACACCTGGCTGAGGTTCCATTCTTTGTTTGTACTATCGAGCTGCAGTTACCTGACTGTCATGATTCAGTTTGCAACAGAGCAAAGATAAATGCAATCATAGAGTACAGCTATGTACACAGATCATACTGGAGAGAGTTTACACGAGGTACTTCATGAAACAATAACTGAAAAGTGAAAATGGGACCAAAATGGCTAGAATAACAACAGATAATACCTCTTAGAACATTGAAGCATTTGAAGAATGTAACTGGGACAGATTGTCATTTCTGACCATGCTCTGTAGTATTGTTTCAATATTTTGCAGATAAAAAAAAAATAAGCAAACCACTAAAAATAACCCACTACAAATACACAACACAAACTCATTCATCCTGAGCTGACCAGGTGAAATTATGCAGAGGTGCTTGAAAGTTTCGGAACCCTTGGAATATTTTCTCAGCAAATTTATGGCCAATTATATTATTTTTGTGTTTATTTTGACTCTTCTTGTCTACTTCCAGGATGTTTGTGAAAATTTGATGTTGTTTTTTTGGTCTAATTAATGCAGAAATATAGAAAATACTAAAGGGTTCACAAGCTATTAAGCACAACTGTACTTATTACATGGTAGAGAGGTTCTGTGAGCAGCAGTAAGCTGTCTTCACTGTTCTGGAATCTTATGACAAAGGACACAGATGTTACCCTTTTGAAGACAGTCAGAGATGTGCTTTCACCAGCAAGAGACACCACAGATACTTTAAGTATTGACCCAACACAGATCTTCTTGAAAAATAGCAAATATATGCATGTTCTACAGAGGAAATGTATGGCTGCATCCTTACAAGAGAAATGAAACCATGATTTTTTTCTTAAATGCAGACAGCAGGAACCTGAGATATTTCTTGTTTTGTTTTGTCAACTTAATTTAATTTGTCCATACATTCCTACATTTCAGGCCTGCAACACTATCCAAAAAAGTTGGGATAGGGGAAATTTGGCTAGTAACAAAGTAAAAATCTAATTAATGATATGGAAGGCTATCTTTGAGGGAGCAAAGAATGGCATAGGATCTTCAGTTTGTCAACAAATGTGTGAGAAAATTATTGATATGTTCAAATTTAAATTAAAGTTTACATTTTTTACAACTAAATACGGCTAAAACAGAACTCATCTTCTTTGGTTCCAAGTCCGTCATTGCTTTGTTTAAATCATCTTCTATTCAGCTCCTCAACATTTCCATCGTTCCAACTGAAACAGGAATTTGGGCGTTATCTTTGACCCCTGCCTTACTTTCCTTCCTCACATACTGTTAAAACACACACACACTGTTAAAAGTCGCCTACTTTCACCCCCGTAACTTTGCTCGCATCCATTCTCTCCTATATGAAAAGGATACGGAGATACAAATTCATGCTCTCATCTACTCCAAGTTAGACTATTGTAATTCTCTTCTCTATATGGTCTTCCTGTCACTTCCCTCCATCCACTGCAGCACCTTCAGAACTCTGCTTCTAGACTCCTGAAGTGCTGCAGTAAATTCAATCACATCACCCCTATCTTACAGGAACTTCATTGGTTACCAGTGGTTAAACGAATTGAGTACAAAGTATTACTGCTGGCCTTTAACGCTCTTCATAGTCTGGCCCCAGTTTACCTTTCCAACCTTTTGCCAACATATACTCCAACCCATTTATTGGGCTTTTCAAACACAGATCTCCTGTAAGTTCCACGTTTCAAATTATCTACCATGGTCATAGGGCATTTTCCATAGCTGCTCCTTCCCTCTGGAATTCTCTACCCTGTTCTGTCTGCTCTTGTTCATCTCTGTCTGATTTCAAAACTCTTCTCAAAACGCCTTGGGTTTGTGAAATGTGCTATATAAGCATATGTTTGTTGTTGTTGTTGTTGTAAAACAATCTTCCTCAAAGAAATATTGGAATGAATTTGCATATTTGTCTCTCTACAGTGCATAATATCATTAGATTATTTAAGAATCTGGACGAATTTTAGTGCGCAAAGGCGCAAGCCTAAACTGGACACCCATGATCTCCGATCTTGCAGATGGCACTGTGTCAAAAACTGTCATTCATCAATAGCTGATGACAAACATGGCAAGATATTACTTTGGAAAACCTTTGTCAAGCACTACAATATGAAGTTACAATCACAAATGACACTTAAAATTTTCCTGTAAGAAGCCTTATATTAACAGTAAACAGATAAATAAACTTTTTTGGATGAAATGGACACTGTGTGCTCCAGACCAAAGACCAAAAGGAGCATCCAGATTGTTATCAGAAACAAGTCTCTCATGGGATGGGGCTTTGTCAGTGCTCTTAGCATAATTTATAATTATGTGATGGCAGCATGAATGCATAAAAATAGAAATTTAGAGCAACATATGCTGCCTTCAAGATGACATCTTTGCCAGGGGCATTTTTTACCATGAAGTATTTTAACAAGACAATACAAAACCACAGTCTGCACAAATTTCAAATGCATGGCTGTGGAAGAAGAAGGTATCAGCACTGGTCTGCCTGGCCTACAGTTCTGACCTTTACAACAGAAAATATGTGGAAAATTTTAAATTTAAGTGTTACAAAAGTGACAATTACAACCCCATACTATAGCACATCTAAAGACATGTTTGCAGGAATAATGGGACAAAATAACACAGGGAACCTTTCATTGCTTGGTATCCTAAGTGCCAAAATGTCTTTCAGGTGTTATAAGAAGGAATGGCATCATTAGAAATTGGTAAATGCTTTACTGTACCAACTTTCTTGTAATGTGTTGTGGGCCTAAAATGCAAGAATAAATGTATATTAACAAATTAAATAAAGTGACCATACAAAACATGAAATATATTGATTCTACACTGCTTGCAATGATATTAAAGTCAAAGTAGATGTAAGACACACTGTTTATTATTCAAGTGCATTTTCCATACTGCCCCAACTTTTGGGGGTATAGAACCACAATTTAAGGAATCATTTGTGCTTACAGAAAAATACATGAAGGAAGAACTTCTTCACAGAGATTCCACTGATGGGCTACTAGAAAGAGTAGAACAAGTGCGGCAGAGTAAGAAAGGGTACAGCAAGGAACACGCAATGAGACAAATAGCCACGAAAACAAATCTGATCTAAAAAGCATGCTGTCTAGCATTATAACAGAGAAAATGTGATTCTGCAAATGCACCTGAGAGCAATGCATCTGAAAAAAGTCCTACTGAAAAGCTTAGTAGTGACTTCGTGTCACACAGCCAGATGAAAGAGATTAGTCCTGATGGACTCGAGTGCCAGGACTGAAATGCCACAAGCTTTCCTATACTTGCACATTTTGCTGATCATCTGTGCATTCATGCTTGAGTGTTCATTATCTCTGTCACACAGCATCTTCATACTCTACGTAGTATTGGCATCAAAGAGAAAAAAGTATTGTGACACCCTATACACCTCCTTTTATAAATGAGACTACAGGAGTATGTACAGTATTAGCTAACATTAGTTGAACAAGCAACGATTGCATGAGTCAAGTTTTTAATCATATTTTGCCCCATCATTCTTGCTTTTGATAACTTGTTTTTATGGCATCCTACTTATTCTTTAACAATAAACATATGGGGTCATGGCAGAAGTGTAGCTTATTATAAAATGATATTGTATGTCCACAAATACCATAGTATGGTTTTTGAAAATGATATATAACCATACAGATTTTTATGTAACTTTAATGCAGTACCATGCTTATTATACACTATTTATAGTTTTAATTAAATAAAGTGAATATAGATTGTAGGGATGAAAAATAAGTATTATACCCTTTAAAATGTTCCACATGAGTATTTACATGAGCTGTAATTCTCGAGATATAATGTTACATATAAAATAAGATTTATATTAGATCTGTTCGTGGGTCTTGGGACCTTATTAAAATGAATGCTACTGCAGTCATAGCAGTGTAACTGGGCAGCTCATTAGTGTGGCATAAAGCAGCTTGAGACACACAGGATGCCAATCCATCGCAGACAAGCTGTGCATGATGGGATTTGACCTCAGGAGAGTCAGAAAACAATGACTGTAAGGAGAAGTCAGAAAATGTCCCCTACAAACTAAACTGCCGAATGGCGAGTAACAATGCCAGAACCCCAAGGAATATATATCTAGGGTAACAAAAGTGAGGCAATTAGTACCAGGTTCAGAGAGTAATCTGTCTCTAGCTAGCTTTCTCTCCTGCACATTCCCTTACTAGTCCGTAGGTTATGATATATTTATCCATCCATGTATATACAAATCACCTCACTGTTCACTGAGTGCTCCAATGTACTGATTGCAGAACTCATACTTGTCTGAACTTAAATAGATTTTCTTTTAATTGCTTAATATAAAACACTTCGGTATAAATCTCAAGAGGCAAAAATGGTAGAAGCAATGTTCTTAGTAATTCATTTGTCAATCAAAGTTCCATGCAAGTGAATGTGAACAAAAAAATTAGCCATGGATGGCACTTATTTCTAAGAAAAGAACACTACTGAACATAATCACATGATTGATTTTTTAACCCTGGTTTACACCTTATACTAGAATATTTTTTTATTTATTTTTTTTTTCCGTGTGTGTGTTTGGATCATACTCAGATTTCAGATTGACTGCTTGAAAAACAGAGCCAGGACATATTGTGATCAAATAATCAGATCACTCAAACCACAACCCTAGCTGGTATTATTATATTCAAAACAAGTGCAAAGAAAATTGGTTTTCTGTATCCTCATACAATTATAGAAGTGGAAAGGTGTCTGCAGAATTTTGAATTATTATAAATGCCATTGCATCTGTATACATACACACAATTATTTATCAGTATATGATCGACAACATGTTCCAGTGTTGCATAATGCATTTCCTTGTTAAAAGTAATTCTTAAGCATTATGAAAATATACATGGCTTACTGCCATAGAAGTGCCTATAATATTATCAGATATAGATGCAACATGTTTACAATAACATACGAAAATGAAAACTGATGATGTGTGTTTATGTGGAAAAAGTAAAATCAGGTCAGATTATGGACCTGCACTTTATGATAATTAGATCAACAACAAGAAACAGAAAGAAACAATGAAGTTTCATAAATGATTTTCTTTAACATTTACAGCATTTTGCTGAGCTGGTACAATATACCAGGTGCAATCCAAAACAATTGAAGATTAAGGATATTGCTCAAGGGCCAAACAGTTGCAGGTTGGCAGTATTGGGGCTTTAAACTTTCAACCTTCTGGTCAACAGTCCAGTACTATAACCATTGCAAGACTACCAACTGCTTATGTAATGTACCTTCTTGTTCTTCTTCTTCTTTCGTCTTTTCCCTTTTTCAGGGGTGGCCACAGCAAATAATTCTTCTCCATCTCACTCTGTCCTCTGTATCCTCTGTCCTCACACCAAATGGCATACCTAATATTATGTAATAGCACAATATTTGATGATAATTCACTGTATACTGCAAAAACCAGCTACATCCTTTGCACTACAGTCCTTAACACCCACAAATGCAATCACTATTTTTTGTAAATCATTACCATCTGCTTTGTGACCCATTTCCTCACATCAAATAAGATAATCACTGCACTCTACCACCTCTTGTCAACGTATGAATTCTCTAACATACCCTACAGTTATTTATAATGTGACATAGCAGCAGTAGGCACAGACAAATGCAGATGCAAAACAAACATTTATTAGACAGACCGACGTACTAATAAACACAACACCGATGCACAGACACAAAACAAATATAATCCAAACCAAGGGGCAAGGCAGGAATCATAGTCAAGAATGGAAGAAAGGTAATATCAGAAGGACACGCAATGTAATGAACGCTCGGTAAATGGCAGAAAAAGGCGTAAATACTTCGCAAAGAAGCCTTAACGAGAGGGGTTTAAATAACCCGGTGAATTAGTATTCAGGTGAGGGTGATCTTCTAATTGGGTCAGCCTCGCCTGCGTTGATGATGTGTCCCGGCGGTGCATTCTGTTACGCGTAGTCTCTATGGGCGAGATCAACAGGCTTGAAGCGTCGCATGACAGTACCCCCCCCCCAAAGAGTCCGGGACAGGGAAGGTAAGATGCCACCCATGACCATCACCACCAAGCCTGATAGAGGTGCCAAGCCTGCCAGAATCCTGGCTCTCCAGGTGCTGGCTGAAAGGGTCTTGTCTTGGGTCATCCTGCATGCAGGTCTCCTCGAGGACTGCGTACGCCTAATGGAACCCAGGGCGGTCGTCCCCTGGGATGCAGTGCCAGTTTGGTCGGGTGGTGGCTGTGAAAGTTGGCGATGAGACCGGGATTCAACATGTCCCTGGCTCGAACCCAGCACCGCTCCTCAGGGCCATATCCCTACCAATCAATCAGGTACTGGATGGCCCCATCTCCCCTCTTGGAATCCAACACCTGGCGCCTGGCATAGATTGGGTTCCCCTTCATGTCGGGCAGGCAAGGTGGCATCGCCTGGGGCGAGACCTCATTTAAGGGACCAGAAATGACAGGTTTGAGAAGGGAAACATAAGCGTTGGATATACGGTATTGCGAAGGCAGTTCTAGTTTATAGGTTACCTCGTTGAGCTTCTTAAGAATTTTGAACGGACCTATAAAGTTGGCACTAAGCTTGCGCTTTCCCTCCTTGATTTTTAGGTCCTTATTGGACAACCAGACCCTGTCTCCCGGGCTGATACAAGGGGTTATCTGCCCTGCAACGATCAGCCTGTCTTCTCTGTCTCTCAATGGCCCTCTTAAGACTGTAATGTGTCTCCTGCCATACCCGTTCACTTCTGCGCATCCAGTTGTCCACCACTGGGATATCGGTTACCACCCCAGTCCAAGGTGTGAGAGAGGGTTGATAACTTATTGTGCACTGATAAGGGGTAATCCCTGTGGAGGCACTGTGTATGGAGTTCTGGGCTATCTTGGCCCAAATAAGGTACTTAGCCCAATCTTTCTGGTTATTCGAACAAAATTTTCTTAGAAATTAGCTCATCTCATGGTTGGCCCTCTCACACTAGCTATTGGACTTTGGGTGGTAACTGGACGTCAGGCTCACTATAACCCCGAGATGCTCACAGAAGCCAGACCATACCCTGGACGTAAACTGCGGGCCCCTATCAGATATGATATCCTCAGGGATGCCAAAGTTACGAAACACATGATAAAATAACACTTTGGCCGTCTCCCAAGCAGTAGGCATACCTGAAAAAGGGACAAATTTCACCGATTTGGAAAAACGATCCACAAACGTGATAACGGTAGTTTTATCTTCAGACATGGGTAGGTCCATAACAAAGTCTATCATGATGTGAGACCATGGTCACAATGGCACCGGTAGGGAGTGCAGCTTACCTGCTAGCAATGTTTTGGGGGTTTTACTCTGGGTGCAGACCAAGCAAGATGCAACAAATGCATGGATGTCACGGTGCATAGTCTCCCACCAGTACCTTTGTCCCACAAGTTGTTGGGTACGCATCTTGCCCGGATGTCCCATAGCCACAGAGGAATGAGCCCAGGTGATGAGGGGCGGGGGCGATGGGGTTCATGGACCTAGATCTTGTCCAGATGGCACTGTTTGTGCGTAGGGAGTTCCCACAAGGACCTCGTTAATTCCTTATCCAGGTCCCACTGTATGCTGTTTATGCGAATGCAGGCAGGTAGAATCCTCTCGGGCGTGTCAGAACTCATGGAGTCCTCTATATATATATAGATATATATATATGTGTGTGTGTGTGTGTGTGTGTGTGTGTGTGTGTGTGTGTGTGTGTGTGTGTGTGTGCATATTTTGGATTACTTTAGTAATGCAGAAGATTTTAAAATAATGAAAAGCCACTGAATTAGAAGTGTCCAAACTTTTAACTGGTACTGTATTTCTTATTTCTAAGACATCTTTATCTGCAGTGTGAAACTCTCTGAAATGAATCTCTGTTCTATCCTTCAAAATAGGATGATTAATTAAAAGTCATGTGCTTGACCTTTCTTTGACAGAAACTCAACTTAATAGTAATGGCTTAGCTGTTCACAGTGAACTGCCCCTTCACAGTTTAATTTGCTTTAGCAGTTTTAGAGTGAAGTAAAAAAAAGTGGCAGTGTTGCTTGTCTTGGTCAATTTATTCAGATTTCTCTCAGGCTGTTTACTGTGTTGTAAGTGAATTCTTAGTTACTGGTTTACTGTTGAATATTGAATTGCTTTACCTAACTGATTGGTTAAAACAATAATTCTAGAGAATTTCTAGATATCTAATTTGGTCTCTCCTGTCTTTGATGGCATTTCATTTTTCCTTTCATTTCCATTTTGGCCTAAACCTGATGAATCTTTATATATCTTGAGACACATCTGATAAGGTAAGAATTTGGCACCAACAGCTTAATTCCAGTGATCAATCAACCTGCCTTTTGTCAACTTTCAGGTTGTGTAATAGGGTGGGGAGTGTTTTCATTGTAGACTTGTGGTCTTGAAGTCATCATTCTCATGGAGAGAGCTTCCCAGCAGCCCCTCCCACCCAACACCACCACTATAACCCCATCTGCTCACTCCTGTGTTATTTTGGGTGAATAGGCATGTGTGGAGTCAGATCTGTGGAAGACCTGTCTGAGTCAGCCCTGTCCCACTCACACACAGACAAGAAGTGAAGGAGGAAGCAGAGGTCTGCTCCCCAAACCTCCGGTGCCACATAACAGTTGAGGCCTGTATGTGCCATGTCAAAGTCTGCATCTGTTCCCTGAATCATCTACCAAAACTGTCCAACCCATTCCTTCATGGCCATAATTTATCCATCTTCTAATTGCTACTTCAAGCACATTACTGCACAATGTCACAAAGCAAAATATAACTCAAGTCTATTTATATAGCGCTGTTATAAAGAGTATTGTCTCAAAGCAGCTTTACTGCTATCTAGGCCCATGGCTCCAAAGCTTTAGGTGACAGTGGTAAGAAAAAACTAAAGTCCTGTCTTCAAAGAAACCTTGGGAGGACTAAGACTCGAAAAGAGAGTTAACCTCCTTGGGCAGCCTAGATGGTCTATGTAAGAATTATATAATTAATAGCCTATTAATTACCTAAGTAATAAATTTATTTAAAAAAAAAATAGTTCAAATACACAGAAGCTAAATAGAAGAATTTAAATGGAGAACATAAATAAAATTTATAAATTAAACAAAATAGAATGAAAAATGTTGTAAGACATCACGCCTAGTGTGGGTTCAGTTACGACTGGCAACCTGGCGTGATGTCTGAGCAGGGCTGGTGCACATCGGCTGAGTCCTTCCGCACCTGGCGCCTGCATGCGCGATCGTGCTGCGGGCTGCCGATTGGTGATCGGTGTGGAATGAGATTCAGCTGTGCGCACCGTTTAAAAGGCGAGGCGCACCAGCGAACCGACGTGGGTCATTCATTCATTATTTCACCCTCTTCGTCATGGCATGCGCTGTCTAGGCTACATGGCTTCTCTGGCTAGGCCGTTTGACGACCCGGCTCGGTTCGATCTGCCACGGCTCACCTAAGCCCTGTTGAGGCGTAGCTGGCGAGGTTCTTATGGAGACGTGGGCTTATTGCATCCCTAGATTGAACACGCCTCACGGCTGGAGCCCATAGACCGCATATTGCATGGTGCTCACGGTGCCCAGACTTTCCCCTGCGACCCCGTGTGGTCGTCAAGATAGCATTAGACTTAGAGAGGCCACGTTCTCTCTCCCGTTCTCTCGGTAAGCAGCGCTCAGGTCTTTGTCTGGGCTGGTCCCTGCTCTGTACCCTGACGGGCCTCGTTT
>JAVSBU010344911.1:0-10388 GCA_033118015.1 Loricariichthys derbyi | reverse complement strand
CTACATGCTTTGCAAGTGGGAAAACCTTAAAAATCAGCAGTGTATCAAATACTTGTTCTCCCCACTGTAACATGAGTCCTAATAAAAGAAGACTAAGAAGACTCTGGACTTTCTAGATTATCTTAAGATAAAAGGCCATATTTAATGTGTGAATCTATCCTTTCTCTTATTTAAAACTAGAATAATTCTGTACGTGTTTATGCTAAGTAGTAGTGGGAGTAAGTCATGTATGTGCAAGTCTTAAGCAAATCCCAAGTTACTGTAATAATACTCAAGTAACTCACTGCTATAAGTCAAATCCTACAAAACTACGATGCTCCAATAACAGTTTACTCATTTCAATCAATCAAAAGACAGTGGGCATAAAGAGCTGAGTCTCTTAAACTCGACGTTATTTTTCTTGCTAATGTGTGACCAGCCAGAAAATTAGCATAAAAGGTACAGTCACCTTTCTTTATGGGACATAATCATTAAATTCAAACATCACTATTGTTTTCACGTTACAAGCTTTTTATGTTTCTGCTGGTTTCCTGCATTATGACAAGTTGCTAGGTTTGTGTGCGGTGAAAAATAAAATCGCCCAATCATGCTTCTACAAAAAATTTCTTAATACACAAAAATTTCTTACTAAAATTTCTTAATACACAAAATAATTAAAAAAAAAAAAAAAATCAATCAGTTGGCTCTAAGTTAAATCCAAAGTCATGACACAACACAAAGGCCCTAAATCTAATGCAGTGTTTATAGCTTACCTGTGCTAGAATGGCAATAAACTACAACTACAGAAACTACAACTACAGAAACTACAACTACAGAAACTACAACTACAGAAACTACATATCCAAACAGGTGGATGCTGAAATTAAAACAAAATGTGGCTTTTAAGTATTAAATCAGCAGGAGTAACTCTTATCTCACCCTGTTCAGTATGTACATAGTATAAAAAGCTTTTTGTAATTCTAGAGCCATAGCATCGTGTGCTGATAACCAGTTCTTTAACTTTCCAGAGATTTTTAGACTTGAATAACAAACATACCTTGTTTTTGAAATAGGAGCTGCAAAGTGCCTCCTACACAAAAGGAATGTGTTTATCATCATATCTGTGTGTGTTTAATATAAGTAGAATATTTTGGAGAATAGGAAGTTATTGTCTCTCACCTGATCCTCTAGTTTGGTTTCCTTCTTTAACTTGTTCTGTTTCACTTCTGATCACCTTGTGTATGAGCTGCAAGGGTAGAGTTTGGTTCTGCTTTGTTTTATGTTACATGGTTGAGAGAATCATCACCAATTTATGACGTTTTTAAAAGAATTATACTTACAAAGAGAAAAAAAAAAAAAAAAGATCCATCCTGTAGTTATTTTAATAAATCACACTGCAGTCCAGTAGCACTTACACAAGGATTATTACTAAAACATGACTGAGCAGGAAATAAGAAAGTTACAGAAGGTCATATAAACCGTAAATAAACACCACCAATCCCTAAGGACACTTTATAATTTATAATGACCTCAAACAAGTCAAAATGTCCATAATATCAGTAATATTACAAACATCCCACAAACCTTATAAACCTCATGATTATGATTATTCCTGCATAACTTGGCAACCACCATAATCAGTGCAGAACACATGCACATCTGCAGCAGCAGAGGAGTTTTGTTCGTGTTAATATAAAAAGATTTTAACATGAAGAGATTATAATGTTGAATTGATGCAAAAGTATTAAAAGCCAAAATGCACATCTGTAACTGGCACTATCACTTCAGAGATGTGGATCAAACCAGACAGGCACAGTGTTGGTTACCAGGGGCCAAGTTCACAAAAGTGCTCATGCAAGTTAGGTTAACTGGAGACACTAAATTTCCCTGACTGTGTTTGATATTGAAGTTGTACTAATGAAACAAATACAGCCAAATGTGCTGTGACTTAAATACAAAAACAAACCAAAAAAAAACTTGCAAAGATGTTCATGAGAATTTTCTTACACGCAGGAAAAAAACTTAGTTGTCAAATATTATGTTAAGAGATTATTTATTATTGTTTTAGGATTTTCATTGATTTCTTATGTATGTGTTAAAAAAAAACGTTAAAAAAACGTTTTTAACGTTAAAAAAATTAAAGCAGGCATTCAAAAAGTTGTAGCCAACAAGAAATATGAATTTGGAGGGAGAGGATCTTTATTTATTTTTTCTTTGAGGCTCTTAGTTAAAATGTCTTTTAGGGATATGATTTAATTCCTTGGAGCCTAAATCTTCTGAAGAAAACTTCTAAAGAACAAATCTAAGAAGAATTAATTCTTAAAAATGAAATTAAAAACACATATAAGAAGATTTCCTTTTCTAAGACACTTTTGTGTATCCGGTCCGTGTTCTACGTACTAAACCATTCTTTAGGTGAGGGCTGTAAGTTATGGGGTTGTGGTTAACTGGCACATTATAGATCACATCTGGATATACTGGCACCCATGAAGTCCAGTTCTCTCACTTACTTTACAATGGGTCCATGGTTTTTCGTACCATCTCTGTGTGTATTCACTACATTACCTCCCATCTTAAGCTGGTAACCAAGAAACGGTTCCTCTCTCTACACTCAGTAGTAAAGACCAGGGGTGCCCCCATGTTACAGTAAAAAAATCCCCAAAAAAGTGAGTCAGTGTTTCCTCAGCAGTATGTACGTCACCAGTGCCACCAGCGCGGCCGTCAGCAGGCTGATGATGCGTTCGTGCAGGGTGATGGCGCTCTCCAGAGTGTCTATTCTCTCCTCCATGGCGCTGGTCTGAAAGTAGTCATAAATAGAGGCTCCGATACTCCAAACCACCCACATGGCATCCACCAGAGCCTTCATGGTGGGAGAAACCATCAAGGAACGGGACGTCCCAAAAGGCAAGGACAGGATCACGGTCCTTATCTGTTCCCTCCTCTCTGAAAAATACCACGCTAAATACAGAGACACTCACATACAACCTAATAAATAGCCACTAACAGGTTCATCATATAAAGTGTACAGATTTCTATAGTCAAACAGCAGCAGCAGAATGGATTATACTGAACATCTCAGTCACTCTCAATGGGAAACATTCTTAGATTTCCACCATTAGCACATTCATTTATCAACTAATCAGCCTGGCTCTCACCCTACTATCACTCATGTTCCAAATTCTAGAGGAAAACCTTCTCAGAACAGTGAAGGGACAAACTCCATACTAATACACATTTTCTGACTTAGTTATGACTAACACTGGCTGTTTAAACCAGTACTGGTCAATAGAAAGTGGTTTAGTCCAGACCTGGCCAGTAGAAAGCCAGTTTAGTTCATCACTGGAGAGCAGAAAGTGATTTAGCCCAGTATTAACCAGCAGAAAGCCAGTTTATACCAATACTGGCAAGTGGAAAGCCAGTTTAGCCCAGCATTAACCAGGAGAAATCCAGTTTATCCCAGTGGAAAAAAGTTAATACAAGTACTCACCAGCAGAAAGCCAGTTCAGAGCACTGTTGGTCAGAAGAAACCAGTTTATATCAGTACTGGCCAAGGGAAAACCAGTTCATATCAGAACTGGCCAGTAGAAACTTTCTTTTCAGAAGAACAAAACTAGACATTCCGGTTTTTAACAATAAAATCTATTCTGCAGTTTTGTGGTCCTCAGGGGTCTGGTCACCACAGGACCATCTGTTGCTGCATATTTTAGGATGGTGGACAATTTTTGCCCAGTGACGTCACTGAGATATGGATGGGTACATAGGGATGGGCTGATACTTTAGTTCTAACAGATGAACCACAGTCACTATGGCGGGTGAGGCTGATGAAGAGAACAGTGATGATAAAGAGCATGTAGAAGCTGATATGGTACAGACAGTCAATAAGTACAGTAAGAAATAAAACAGAAACTCACCACAGGACTCTACTGCTCCAAAAACAACAGAGGCGGAGCAGAAAACCATCCGTGAGGCTCAGGGCTTCATAAACAAAGCTGTCATTTATTAAACCCGCTGCATCACGGCTGCTTTAACTTAGCATTACCGGGATCGGGCGGGCTGTGTCCCAAATCAAACATCATTCCCTACTCCCTACACACTACACTATAAGCCCTGTGAGTTTTAAGCAGCTATATGCTTACATCGTTCACACTAACCTACTGCACTGCTTCCTAAATGACTAAAGCGGCGCAGATGCTACACCCTTCGTCTTCTGATAGAACTTATTAAACAAAGACAAACCTTAAGTAGTGCACTACATAGTGAATGTGAAGCCATTTCGGACAGACCTCCAGTCACATGAAACACCAGCTGATAACCCGAATTGCCTTCTGCACATTATTTAGTCTACTTTAAAATGTGGATAAATAATGTTTAAGATTTAATGTTATCATTTGTGATTAGGTAAATAAAATAGCTCGTATTTTATAGTAAAAATGGTTGTTATTTTTAAATCTCCAAAACAAGTAGCAAATTCAGTTATTTCTGTTCTAGGTAAGGATTTACAAATTCTTTAAAATATTTAAATACATTGAATTAAAAAAAATCCATTAATTGCAACAACAAAAGCCAATATTTAATAGGACATGTTTTAAATTTGTATCATTATACATTATACCCATACACATGTTTAGGCTATTTAACAACTGCGTAAATTTAAAACTACATTTAAAGAGTGGTAAAACATTTTAAAAAGGGTATTTAAAAACAGTTTATTGAATTGTAGTATAAATTTAGTCGGTGTAATTCGTAGTTTTGCCACAAGATGGCATAAGAATCCAAAAAACTGTTAAAGGACCAATGAGCTATAAGACAGTTAAAAAAAGGACTCGTACATATTATTAGCCCCTCATCTATAGGACGTATGAGATTAAGGAAGCTGTTATGGATTGCCATTAGCTATATACATAAAAGACCCCCTATAAAAGCATAACTAACACAGAAAACTTACTTCTTTTCAACCAGGCAACATATTATAGATATTTTAATAAGAGACAGCATGCCAAATATGCTTTGGAGACCATTTAATCTGGAAACCTTCACTCAGCTAGTCCCATCCCTGGAGTTTATACACTAATATTCCGATGGACGCCTTTAGTTACGATTATGAAACGCCATGGCATTGTTTCCGCAAGCTTCTGCAATGTCACAACATTTATTTCTGTCCAGAGTTGAATTCATTTTCCTCCAAGATCTTGATGGGAAATTTGGGCCCACTGCCTTCTCCAGCACATCACAAAGATTCTCAATGGGGTTCAGGTCTGAACTCTGTGGTGACCAATCCATGTGTGAAAATGATGTCTCATGCTCCCTGAACCACTTTTTCAAAAATTAAAAAATTTGAGCCTGATGAATCCTGGCATTGGCATCTTGAAATATCTTGGAAAAAGCTGTTGATGTAAACCAACATCTTTGCAAAAAGAAAACCTTATCTTGTGGTTTTATTTTTCACATAATACTTATTATTCAGCACAAAACTTTGCCCAGGCTGGGGTAATAAATGTCCTCTAAATGTTCATATTTATGCCCCGCTCAATCCTGGTACGGGGTCACAAGGTACGAGTCCCTATTCCCAGAGAATACAGGTTACAGGAATAACTCAGAGGGTTACCAATCCCAATAAAAGAGACAAAAGCATGTCCTGGACAGGACTCCAGTGCCCTTCCTCCACCATGGCCAAGTGTTTCTGCACATGACTCCAGACCTGGCCAGAAGGCACCACAGGGACCAGAACCCTGTTACTGTGTCACTGAAAGAGGATTTTCTCTTTTAAAAGAATTTCTTTCCAGCAAGCGGTGATGTAGCTGAACTTTAAAGGCATGATAAAGCTGAAGGAACAAAGACCTAGACGTGACGTCACGGTGACGTCATGCCTTTGTGTCGTAATTAAGCCCCAATACTGCATAAATGCTGGTTCTCGATTGATCACGTTAAACGGGCTCCTGTATTATTTCTCCTGAAAGGACTCACAGTTTTATCAAATATGGCAACCCGCTCCTCCCCTAATTAGTCGTAAACGCGCACTTATTGTGGCTTTAGCATCAACCTGGCATCCCTGCATCATTCCCGGCGCGAGGATCGGGTGAGGTCTGTCTGCACATGCACACGGAGAGACGAGACAGCGCGCGCTCATGCTGCCGTTCTGCTTTCTGTCTGCAGTTGGACGGATGACCCTGCGCGCGCTCTGTCTGGGGTTTTTTTTTTTTTTGGGTGTGGAGAAATGTTGCAAGCGGTCCCTGTGGATGCTATTTCTTTCCCCCGTGAGGATGGAGGGAGGAAAGGAAGGAGGAGGAGGAGGAGGGAGGAAGAGGAGGGACGGAGGAAGATCATAAGGAGCTGCAAGTTCACACTACAACAGTTTTGGTCTCGTGCTTGGAGATCTTTTGTTTCGGGGCGACGCGCGTGCGGGAGCGCCAGGTAACGAAAGCGCGCACAGGTACGTGTTCCGTGTCTCCTCGTGTCGCGCGCGTTTTATAGCGTGTTAAGAGCAGAGCACAGGTGTGTGTGTGTCCTGTGTAGGTGTGTCCCCTCTTTTTTGCTGAGATGAGCGCGTGAGTGTGTGCGCGTGAGAGTGTGCGTCTG
The DNA here is from genome assembly GCA_033118015.1 of Loricariichthys derbyi. Classification (NCBI taxonomy): domain Eukaryota; kingdom Metazoa; phylum Chordata; class Actinopteri; order Siluriformes; family Loricariidae; genus Loricariichthys; species Loricariichthys derbyi. The sequence continues at coordinate 3,833 of JAVSBU010344911.1, read as the reverse complement.
AAGCCGGGGCTTTGCGGGCAAGCTGAGATTTTCCTCCCCATCAACTGGCCTACAAAGTCCCAGTTTTCGGCTCATGTGACCTCCGGTTCCTCCTCCGCACTGACCCTCACCTGGAGCCCAGAGCTGACGGAAACGGGTCGTTAAGCGGGTCGGCGGTGCGTCTTACACGGGACAGGACCGAGTCTGATACCGAGGGTCACTATAGGAAAAGGCACCGACCGTTTCATTTAATTTCACACATTACTATAAAGAGAAAAGGTTCGAGCTCCAGGTTCAGGTTTGTAGCCACGAAAACCTGCAACCATTAGGACTGTTACTAATGATTATCAACCAAATAAATCAAATTAAACCACTTTATCTCTGCATTCAGGTCAAGTTTTAGCCATAATATTTAACCAGCACACAGTTTTGCTTCAAAAAATCATCTGTAACACACCACAAACATCAAGTTTATATCAAATGTATTGACTTAATTCTAAGCACTTAATATTGGGGTTAAACCCCTTTAGAAAGTAGTTTTAACAAACAAGGAACTCAGAATGATTTGTCACTTAGAAAACCATCAATCAATAAATATTTTTTTCCTTTTACTGCTTAAGAAGCTACTTCCTCCAAACTGACAGCTGAACACAGGGGTGAAACATCAGGGGCCGTTCTGAAAAACAGGTGGAACAGGATTTTTCTTGATGAGACGACAAAATTAGAAATACCAAAATAAGCTCTGCAAAAAAAACAGGCCCAGTGGTTAAAAATGGTTCTGAATGACATTCGTATAGGACATTCATGATAGAAGCCTGGAAGGAAATTTAAAGGAAAACCCTCCCAAATATTTATAATCTATGGGACATTTTCAAACAGGTCGGTCAGGGATCATCCCACGACCCTGCAGCATTAAGCCCTGCCCTGCCTTACTATGTATTCTGAAAAAGCACCAGAGCGCCAGTGACCATGACCAGGAAAGGCATTAAAACATATATATTAATAAATAAGTCCATTTCAGTTGTTTAATCCTGGGCAGGACTGTGTGTGTGTGTGTGTGTGGGGGGGGGTGTCCAGAGCCTAGCCTGATATAGATTGGGCACAGACAAAGGAACATCAGAGTCTATCAGAGCTCAAAAATAAAAAAAATAAAACATACGAGTACACACTTTATCAATTTAATTTACGGTCACTGTTTTTTCATTTAACAGTTGTATTAAATCAGATTTTTCATTGATCAGCAGGTTGACATTAGCACTGCTCTACTGCTGTATAGGTGTAATAATCACTTCTAAAATAGATTATGATGTTAAACATGCTAAATGTTTCTTGTGGGTCATTTTTCCTGTCTAGGCACGCAACGTTTCTGGAAGCGTTTGTGAGAATTTCTGTCTTATGCAGACTGAAGAAATGCACATGGTTTAGTTTAGGTTCTTAATTTAATCATCGTTACAGTCTGGTAATGGACGTGTAAGAGTATTTTCATGTCAGGTTGATTTATTTCACACAGACTTAAACAGCGTAAGGCTGAAAATATTCACGCTTGTTATGCTACAGCTAAACAATTTCAAACCTTTCTTAACACAACTCCATTCAACAGGAAAATCTGAAACATGCAACATGTGGAAGCTGGCCCGTGTAGAGCTGGCACCTCGGATCGGAAAACTAAAAGGATCGACATGACTAAGGGTGTAAACCATGGCTAAAATGATCACTTACTCAGTGGGGTAATTCTAATAACTGTTTGCAAACGCTGCTGAGAAACAGAAGCCTGTAAAAGGTGAATGTAATTTTAGGAAAAAAAGATCACAATTTATTCACACTGGTAATAACCAATAATATTAAAACAGACATTTTACTGGTGTAAGTAAATAATAACTCAATTATTATAACAGATAAACACAGCTTTATGTATTAATATTAATTAATTGATATTCAGTATAAATAACACTCCAGATATTGTAAATAAATCAGTAATTCATTTTTATTGTGACTTTTTAATCTTTTCCACCTAATTATATTTTCATGTTTTAATAAGATTAGAATATTAGAACATTTAGGGCAGAGAAAAATTAAATAATTTGACTTTATACTAAAATTGTAAGCCAGCGCGTTAATATTTTAACACAGATAATATTTTCTCTATTAGAGCCAGTGAAGGAAGGTTGTAGTTTTGAGCGACTCGTCCCCTGTTCTTTACTTTCTCCGTTCCACATGGAGCTTTTTTAGCCTGTAGGCAACAGAAGGTTTGAGGGTGGTAATGAATTTGGACGCTTCCTCACACACTTTAGTAATCATAAGGAGATTTTATCTCTGACACACCGTCACATGACACGCAAGATGAACAGCATGTGCTGTTTCTTATAAAAGAACGTACAATAATACTTAGCATTATAAAGTTATGGTTCTGATCATTTAGAGCAGTGTAATAATTTTAGGATGCAGCAATCAAGACACGATGAAAAACGAGATTAAATTATTAAAAGTAATAAATGCTTTCTGTTAATTTTTATGTCATCCACTTGCAGATTTTAATGGGTAGAACTTTTGTTTGAATGATATTAACCTGAAAATCATGTCATGAGCATAATTAAACATTTTAATCATCTGCAATTTAAACACATCACATAGCCATAATTAATACTTTTAACCTAAATCAATAGAACATAAATCCAAAGTTTATACCCAGAAAAAAACAAGGAAATATGTTGTAGATGCATCACGGGGCAGGCTAGAGGTCGCTGTTGCAGCTCTAAGGAACAAATCACCCAACTGGCCTCACCTCCCTCAACCACAGTCAATCTTAAGCATGTGTGCTGACAGGCTTTGGTAGAAGACACCAGTGAGAATCAAACCTGGGTCCCTATGGTGGTGGGCTAGAGTTTACCTCACAGCTCCAGGGTCTGTGTGGAGTTTGTATGTTCTCCCCATGTCTGCATTAGATCAACTGGTGTCTGCATGAGTGTGGGACTGGCACCCTGTCTGGGGCTGGGTCCCATGTTGCACTTCTGACGAAATCTGTCATTGTTAAAAACAGCTAGATCTTCAGAACAAAAGTCCAGTACATTAGGAGTGTGTGTGTGGTACAGATGTGTAGCAGCACATACAGTGTAGATTATGAAGCAGAAGGTTCAGTCATGTAATATATATGAATATATATGTCCAAGCGCTTGGATTAATCGTCAGCGGTGCTGCATTGTGTTCAGGAGGAGGCGACCTCGATAGGCAGCATGTTTGGGCGATGTTTAGGAAACGAGTCCTGTTCAATTTACTCTTCTGAGCTTCCCCATTTTATCTATCTCAGCAAAGATAATCTCATAATCCTGTTCACCTGATGAGAGCCTCATGAAAGATGAAGGCAGGAAGGAAGGAAGGACGAGAGGAAGGAAGAACATGCTTTATAGAGGATCATTAAATTGGAAAAGGAGTAAAGCCTTTGTCTTTCAGGGTCTATATAACTCGCATTTCCAGTATTACAGGACAGGGGTGGCTCAGAACTTTATCGAGGTCCTAAACTCCTAATGTAGACTTGGATTCACTAAGATGCCACTGCTGGGCCATTGAGCATGTCCCTTTGAGTTAGTTCAGCTCAGGTGTGTATCGTTCTGGATTAAGCAACACACTCAAAATAATTTAACTAAAAATAATAAGTTCTCCCCCACGTTTTACGCTGACTTACAAAATTAACTATGACAGGGATCTGATAATAAACAAATACACATTTTGTAGTAACTGTACTTTGCATTTGAAATTTCGTATACGCAGTACAATAGTCTCTGATAAGTAGTGATGAGTGCTGGGAAATGTAGTGAGGAAAAGGCGGGGTCACGGTGTAATTGTTTTCATTTTCCACC
>JAVSBU010344902.1:0-10388 GCA_033118015.1 Loricariichthys derbyi | reverse complement strand
ATGTGGCATGACGTCAGGGACATGTGACACACTGTTGAGCATTTTAATTGGTCTATTTCCATGACATCTTTGTGATTAACATACAAACAGCCCAAAGACAATGAGTCATCTGTGCTGTAGCCATCACATTTAATCTAAGTACATTACATTATTATGGAGGAATGTTGTTTCATTTCACTGTGTACTGTACGCAACTTTAGATGGTTGAAATGACAATAAAAAACAGTTGAACTTGAACTTGATATGTGTCGTCTTCTGCTTAAGGGGCAGAGCTAAATTTGCATCTTTTCCTGACCTTCTTAAATGCTACCCTTATATACAGCTTACCTCCACATCCGTACTGTTACACCTTTACATACCTTAATACCGCACTGACCGTCAACTTTACCGAAAATGAACTGCTTTATCCGTTTCCCTTCTGGCCCGGTTAATTGCAGGAAAAAACATATAACCGTGCATTTAAAAGGGTTGACCTGCGTTGCCTGGATTCCACCTCATTTAACTGGGATTTTTGCAGGTAAAGCCGTAAAAGGCTTATCTTGGTTAACTCGGCCGCAACCGTGTATGTGTGAACATAGCATTACACTGCCGAACTCACGCATTTAATAGTACTAGACTTTTCACTTTGCCTTCACTTATCTCTGCTAGCCAGAGCTTAGTGCTGCTTATCTCTGCTAGTCACTAGCCGCCAACTGCAGCTTAGTACTGCTCATATCCGCTAGATGCTAGCTACTAACCGCAGCTTAGCATTGCTTATCTCTGCTATTGACTAGCCGCTAACCACATCTTAGCCCTGCTTATCTCTGCTAGTCACTAGCCACTAACTGCAGCTTAGTGCTGCTTATCTCATAGCTGTTAGGCTTCTCCCCATTAATGTTACACACTACTCATGCCTCTCAGCTATCAGGCATCTCCCTGTTAATATGCTACTTGCATGTCCCAGCCACCAAAAATCTGTCAGCTGACCCCAACCCACACACTTCGTCAGCCTGCTCTAAACCAGTTCTTCACAGTGGCAGCACCATAGGGGGGAGCCCCCACAGGGATAGCAGGTACCACCTGTCCTGCAAAGAGTGGAGGCAGTGTAGGATCAAAAGATCTGAGGTATGCCAGGGTCCTAGCTACAACATAGGGATGCTGCCAATCCCTCCGGTGCTGCTGCCGCTTGGTCAACCTGCTAGCCCTGCCATCAGCTTCTGAGACTCCAAGGACCGGTCTTCTGCACGTACGTCCACACCACCACTTCATCCCCATCATTACAGAAGGGCACAACCAGCATATGGACCTAGCAGAGGACCCCAATGTCCAGCAGCTGATCCAAATCCAAGGGGCTCTCATTGCTCGTCATGATCAGCTGCGGCAGCAGATCATATGGCAGCTGAGAGCAATGTGCCTGCCTCCCCATCACCCCTACAATTGCACAATTAACCTCCTCCTGAGGTCCTCCCCTCCCAGGGGAGGCTCTGTTCCCTGAATCCCCGAGAGCTCAGGGCGATTGAAGAATATATCAAGGAGGCCGTGGAGCACAGCTTCATATGTTCCTCCAGCTTGCCTGCAGAGACAGGGTTTTTCATCATGGAGAAGAAAAATGGGACTCTGTGCCCCTGCAATTACTGGAGCCTCAATGGCATGACTCTCAAAGACCGCTACCACCTGCTGTTGATGAGCTCAGCTTTTGATGCACTCCAGCAGGCCACAATTTTTACCAAGCTGGAACTACAGTGTGCCTATAAACAGGTTTGCATCCAGAAAGGGGATGAATGGAAGACCACCTTCTTGAACTCTACAGGGCATTACAATTACCTCATGATGCCCTTCTGGCTCATGGACACCCTGGCACTCTCCCAGCGGCTAATTGATGTGTTGCATGAGGCCCTGGACCACTACTATCTAAGTCTACCTTAATGACATCCTGATTTTCAGCCGCTCCATGGAGGAGCACGTGAAGCACTTCCTGGACCAAGAGGAGCAGATAAGGGTCCCCTTGGCCACATGATACATGCAGTGATGCCGGTAAGCTTTGAGGAGAGCCCTGGCAGCCCTCCAGAATGTAGGAGAAACCACGCACCAGAAGGCCGACTGTAGATCAGCCCCCATTTACCAGCCAGGCCAGCAGGTGTGGCTTTCAACCTAGGACCTCCCCCTCCATAAGACCTCAGGTCTGAGATACTTGGGCCCATTTAAGGTTGTGCGGCAGTTCAACCCAGTGATGGTGTTGCCCCCCCACCATGAGAATACAACCTACGTTCCATGTATATGTTGGGGCTCGGCTTGTCATCTTGGGATGACAAAATAGATATTACACCATCCTATCCAATCAACGAGTCTGAATATGGTGACATAGCCGTATGTCCGCTAGAAGGCCTTAGTGACACCAACTCAAAATTCGATTGCTTGTAGCAACCATTTCATCGACATTTGTATAGTGTTAGAGGGCCTGCAGAATAGGATTGTGAAGGCCTCAGAGCAGACTTCTTTGACTTTGAACCTTCCTGGAAACAAATGATGGCTGAAATGTGATTGGTTAAATGCTTTAATACGAAAATACATGTCTGAAAGCAGGGAATCCATCGGAGAAGTTATAAAAGGAATTGGACAGATTATTTGGAATTATTTAATAAGTATTCATTGACAAAATAGAATTAACATCAGTTTGTGATTCAAATATTTTTTAGGTCAGCAGCGAAGGCCTTGTAGGCCCTGACGGCCCACCACTGAATACTAGTAATACTAATATTATACTTGAATTCATTTAATACTTTTCTCTTCTTTTCTTTTTTGCATGTATGATACTTAGTGAATGCTGTCTACATGAAATGCTTTGCTTTTTTCCTTTTTATGATCTGTATGTGAGAATCCAGTTAAAATAATTTGCAGGATGTTGCTAAAAATTAACTCAATTAAAAATGTCTCTGATGGATTTCATACAGAATATGAACTTAATAAAACATTATAAAAGCAGTAAGCTCTTCTAATCAAAACAAACCATTTCATGGCACTGAACCTGCAACTTACTGATAAATATACAATATAGTAAAACAAAAATATAAGAAATAGAATATAACAAAAATAGTGAATACAAGAACACAATATTATTTAACAAAAAATATAATATTATAAAGAGTATAATATAAAACTGTAGAATACAAGACAGTCTAGTTAATAAATAAAATAATTTATATTATAATATAGAATAGAATAGGAAAGTCTTGTTTAATGTGAAGTTGCCGTTGGTGCTATCTTCATGGTGTTTCAGCTCTTGTTTGTGTAATTAATGATTATCATTTAAATGATTTTAATGAGGCCTTTTATCTTTATAGTGTAACTTTTGGCAAGTGAATTTTCTAAAGCAGAAATCCACCATATTCAGAGTATTATCCAGTTAGTGACCATTTTGCAAATTATGAAAAATTGGCCCATTCTGTACAATTTTGTTTATACAAACCCAATTCCAATGAAGTTGGGACATTGTGTAAAACATAAATAAAAACAGAATATGTTGATTTGTGAATCCTTTTCAACCCATATTCAAATGAATACAATACAAAGATATGTAATGTTAAAACGGATGAACATTATTATTTTTGCAAATATTCACTAATTTTCAATTTGATGTCTGCAACACATTCCAAAAAAGTTGGGACGGTGACAGTTTAGGGCTAGTAATGAGGTTAAAAAACCATATAATGATGAGATTTCAAACATGTGATGGCAACAGGTGATTATGAACATGATTTGGTAGAAAAGCAGTATCTAAGAAAGGCTGAGACTTTGAAGAGCAGGAGATGGAAATGGCAAAGGAAATGTGTGAGAAAATTATTGAAATTTTTAACAACACACTGTTCCTCAAAGAAAGGTTTAAGTAATTTGCATATTCCTCCCTCTGACAAAGTGAGATGGAGGAGGATGACTCGCTGTGGCGACCCCTGACAGGGAAAAGCCGAAAGAAGAAGGAAAAGAAGCATATTTCTCCCTCTACAGTGCATAATAATATTAAACAATGACAGACAACAAAATAATCTTGAGGAATTAAAGTGCAAAAGGCCAAACTTAAGCTGAATGCTGTGATTTTCAATCTCTCAGGAAGCACTGTATGAAGAACCACCATTCAACAAAAGCTGATATAACCACACGGGTAAGGGATTACTTTGGCAAACCTTTATAAAGCGCTATGATATGGAGTTACATTCACATATGCCACTTAAAACTTTAGTGTAAAATAGAAGCCTCATGTTAACCAGAAGCCTTAGTGAATTCTCTGATCTCAGATGCATCTAGGACGGACCATCACAGAGTGAAAATGTGTATTGTGGCCAGATTAATAAGTATTCCAAATCTTATTTTGGAAAAAATGGACGCCATGTGCTCCAAACCGAAGACGAAAAGGACCATCCAGACTGTTATCAGCAACAAGTCCAGATGACAGGGTCTATTATGGTATGGGGTTTTGTCAGCAATCGTTATGACTGAAATATGCAAATCCCTTCAGTCTTTCTTTGAGCAACATTGTTTTTAAACATTTCAATAATTTTCACATATTTTGTTCATTGTTAAATTTGAAGATATAGAGACCAGAAAAAAATATTAGTTATTAACATTCCATGAGGTAAAATTGTTCCGTACAGGCAATAAATAAATAAAGTGAAAATAAGTTTTCATTTACTTAAAAAAACTTCAGATTCAGTAAGTAAAGCCAGTCTGATTTATAAGGCAGGTTGTTACTAAGACACACTATTCTACTAACAGAAGAAAATTAGTGTGAAATCCTGTTATAATTTCCATTACTCGACTATTGATTCTAAATCAGTTAGCTGAAGCTCTTAATGTTAATCTTATCAGTCAGAAATGTTAAATGGAGAATTATAGAGCATCAGCAGCTTCATCAGGTTGAGAGCTGGACTTAACAGATCCATGAATGAAGCTCAGATCAGCTGCGAATGGTATTTAATGAAAGACGCAGAGTTTAACACCAGCAAATGACAACTTTGGGAAGAAAATATGAAAGAATGGAGGTGATGGAACAGACAAAACAACGACTTTAAGAGCTCAGGATGATTTACTATACTGACTTCATTTCTCATTTATCCAAATCCTTATCATGCTGCTCATTAATATCTTCCATATTTAAATTGAAACTTTTCAAAAACTATTCCAACCAGATTTTATAAACTTTATAATAAACTATTTTCTTTTCTTGTATAATTATAACATTGCTGCTTTATTATATCTGATGTTGGTGCTAGGTTACCAGTCCTATGGTGTAATAATAAGAAGTTTATTATTTGATCCTTCTCGTATTTGATCTTTCTTTAGTCAGTTTGATCTGACACATAGCCCGTGCTGGAGATGTTGATTTTGGCTATCAGAACATCCAGCACCATTTCATGGTTCCTCATGACAATGGGAAATATTTTTCCCACTGATCATTTCTCGCACTGAGGAAGATCACATTCTTCTAAAATTACCAGCTGGTAAAGATCAGAGTGAGGAACATCCTTTGCTCTTGAGAATAATTTTAAATGGAACAATTCAACACTTAAAGCAGAGTCAACAATTACGGTAATGCTAAACTATTTCTGTTTGATCCATCATCCCGATGCTTATCCGATGAGATCATCTGCCTTTTTCAGACTTAAATACGATCTGGCAACAGGATGAGTCCTGGAGGTAGAAGAACTGTTGAAAGGTGTTGGCTGCAGATACGAGTTCTCTCAACACAAAATGTTTTTGCACACCTCCACTAGTCCAGCTTCAGTAATGTGAGCCGAGATGACAGGCATCCATTTATGTCATTCTATCACCAACATCCCAGGTTCATCCTAAAACAACCACATGGAGAGGAATGAAGATCAGTTTCGATTAATACTGAAATTACTGCACAGGTCTGTTGTAACTAGAGAGCTGCCTATCAAAAATTATAGCGTTTATACCTTAATTTTACTCCTGACATGCCGGATTGTTTTAAAATCAAATAGTTCCTTCCTAAAATGTTCTTTTCACAGCTGCATTTTAGATCATGACTCCACATGATGCTTTACAAAATATGGCTTATAATTGGAAATTATTTCTCTAATAACATTAGCTCACACTAAGATGTTCTTCTGGTACCAGTTCCAGTCTTTACACTAATGTGTTCTTCTAGTACCAGATCCAGTTCTGACACTAAGATGTTCTGGTATCAGTTCCAGTCCTCACAATAAAATGTTTTCCCAGTACCAGTTCCAATCCTCACCCTAGTACTAATACAAGTTCTAGTACCAATTTCAGTGTCCACATCAAGATGTTCTTCTGGTTCCAGTTCCAGTCTTTACACTAATGTGTTCTTCTAGTACCAGATCCAGTTCTGACACTAAGATGTCCACTGCTACACAGTGGAACCGTATCATCTTTAGAAAAAAATCTAGGTTCTCTTTGGGATCTGACTACAATAGGGGTTAAATTATGGAGGCCTCATTGTGAGTGCTTTTCTGTTGGGTGACACACTAACCCATCGCATATGACAGTCGGTCACCCCTAATAGTGATAGGAGGGACACTAATAGCTCAGAGATATGTGCAGAATATATCAGCCGGTCACGATCGGGGGATTTAACATAAAGGACCCACAAGCAGGAGAGCATAAAATAACAATAATGTTTATTAAACAAAACAAGATAACCAACAGAACACGGGAACAGGAACAAACCAAAACCAGCCATAGCCGGCTGACCCCCAAGGATTGGCGGAAGCTAGGATGTACTGGCACCACGAGCACAATCCCAGATACAGGCTACACCATCCAGGGGAGCCGAAGTAAACAGGTGGACAGGCACAACAGGAAAGTAGACATCTCAACCCTAGACGCTCACACCGCTGGACACACTTTTACAGGTGCAGAGAATGCACCCAACCAGCCCAGTGAGACGCGGGGATTATCTGAAGGATTCAAACCATAAAGCTAGGGAAACCTTGCTTTCCTTACTCTGTCTAAAAACCTAAACATACCTCCGGGCCCCAGCCCGTACCCCACCTACCCTCTACGAAGGGCAGGTGGTACCTTCTTCCCTGACACACACCATTGGGGAGTGGAACGTGTTGCAGTCAGAACAGCCGCAATGCTGAAACAGAGAAACATATCAGATGAACCACAGCACATCACTAGCTTCACCATAGCATGCCACTGCAGACAGATCTGGAGCTCGAGTGGCACGCGATCCCACGTGAAGGGCATAAAGCCACAATGCCAGCTTGAGGATCCAGATCTGCTACATCTAATTTATAGTCCTTAAAATAGGTGGATCTCATTAGGCCGTGCTATAGTGCCGCACTGCCAGATGGCGCTAAGTACTTACTAAATGTGGCGTGGCCGCCGAGCACGTGGAAGACTGTCTCTAAACACTACAGAGACAGCTTCCTCGTTACACAGCCATACTTGTTGCCAGCTTATAACTGCCATTTTTCAGCAGGTTAATGCTCGCCCCGACATAGCTAGTGTTTCCCAGGAATGTCTCCACCAGAATGCAAACTTCCTTGGCCTGCATGGTCACCAGATTTATCACTAATCAGGCATTTACGGGATCAGTTGGGACACCGTTTTCCTGGATCTATGAGTATGCAGGATCAACAGGCCCAGCTACAACATCTGTGGGAAAATGTGATAACATACGGAAAGTGTGTGATTTGTATCAGGCTAGAGGTGGCCAAATGTAGTACTGGAGACTCCTATTAGTTGTACATTTTTCCTTTCATTCTAATATTGTAATCACTTACACATATCATTATTACATTCTCCTGTATAAACTTTCATTCAATCCCAGTAACTCCTCTTGGTGAGTTATTTTTTTCTAATTAATGTATAGCTTAAGTGCAGCAGAACAGTGAATACTAAATCAAATTTTAAGTCAAATCTAAAGTTCTGATGGCAATTAGTTCAAGAAGTTTTAACTTATTTTTTATTCACCAAAGCCATTGTGATTTAAAGAATCTCATTTTTGTATTTGATTTAAATATTTTGTATAGATTTTGCTTAATAAGTGTATGTAGATAAACAGAATTTCCATAGTTAAACCATAGAAAAGTCTGTGCCTTATTTTCCACCATTTTTATATTTTAGCAAAGTGTAATTTATTATTCACTTCACACTCTATTCATGTGTGTCAGCACACTAACCTCAAAACTTCAGCCATGTGCTGGGTAACATTTATTTCTAAGGTGAGCTCAGATTTCTGACTGAGGTTTTCTACATTTTCCCTCTGTTTTTCTGCGAGGAAGAATTTCCCCACTCATCTTGTCTCTGAGCAGCAGTTTGGCCTCGATTTATTTCTTTAAACTTTCATTTACGAATCCGGCCATGAGTGAGAAGGATTGCTAAGGCACCAATTGCAGATTTCGCACCCAAGCCTGACCAAAATCCATAAACACGGCTGTTTGTGAGAGTGAACTCTGACCACAATGTGTTTTTCTCCTCTTTGTCATACTTTGGTTCTTTCTTAATCAATTTCTGCACAGGCGTTAACAGATTTTGTGAGAGAAATACCAAAATCTGTTTCATTAAGAGTTATGGATGACAAGGGACAGAGTCGTAAAGCACAGAGGTGTGAGGCAGCTCACAGCCAAGATGGTGCAAACCAAACTCCTCCATGATTTTGGGGTTTGGGAAGCTTCCCATCGCTGTGTTGTTCTGACCAAAATAAATGTCACAAAAATAGATATTAATCTGCAAACAAGCTTTTAAAGTCAGCGAGAAAAATCCAAACCTGTGCTCGGATCCTACTGTGGCTATAATCGGCAGCTGTAAAAAAAGCAGCAAGAAATAATAGACGGCACGATTACTCCTAAAATTAGGTGTCAGAAAAAAACATTTTGAGTTTAATAAAACCTAAACAGAAAATAAATTCAGTATCTATATTAAAATATCTGTTGTGAAATCTGCTGTTCGGTTTCTTACTAAACTTTTGAGAGTTGCTCCCCATGGCCACTGGTACACAGAACCAGGACAGAGACAGACGTATGTATAAGTACTGTTTGGTTACAAGAAGGATAGAACACTACACTACACCACATGAACCGGAAACATGAACACACAAGACAGGGAACAGTACATAAAACAAGGACAGGAACAACAACAGCAAGAATAACAGAAGTCAGGAATGGAACCAACTGTCAAGGAAGAGAAGAGGACCGAGGGTTTAACAGAGAGAACACAGCGGGCTCAATTTAAGCAGCCTATTGTACTACGGAAAGAGAAAAGTGTCATAATTGAGCCATGTAGGACAAGGTCACTATAGAGTGGCATGTCTCAGAGGTGCAGGAGGAACTTCAGCATTAATTTACTGTATTATATTATTAGCAAGTTATTTATTAGCAAAAAAACTTGTTAAACCCCAGTTTTATGTACGTAATGTCATTATTATCCTTATTATTCTTCATGATTTTTTTAACAGTAGCCCAATAATAAAAGTAAAAAACAGCAGGTATTTAGCAGTTTTAAGTTTTTGATAACATTTTATTCTTATTATGGATATGCAATGCATTCAGAAAGTCCCTTTCTTTTTTTTTTCACATTTTGTTATGTTGAGGCCTTGTTCTAAAATAAAAACAAATCAAGTTTTTCTTCATCGATCTACATTTAATAATGCATAATGAATTTTAGAAAATTTTGCAAATGTATTGAAAAGTAAAAGTTTTCAGACTCTTTGGTATTACATTTTAAATTTAAATTTATCTATGGGTTCCTCCCATTTCTTTCGATCAACCTGAGGTGTTTCTACAACTTAATTGGGGACACAGGATACTAGAATGACGTTATGTACTGAACAACGGCAATTTATAATTGTCTGATTGTATTCGTTTGGTTTGTTTGTTTGAGGTACTACTGTGAACTTATTGGTTATATATCTTATTTGATTCTTACCTATCTTTAAACCCAAGGATTTTTTCCTATTAAAGTTTAGGGAGTATTTCCTTGCCAATGTTGCTCAAATTGGGAATAGCATTTACCGGTAAATTGTAAGGCTGCTTTGAGACAATGTTCCATTGTAAAAAGCACTTCTTCTTTCCTAGCATTGTCCTGCACGTTTGCAAGGTCGACTTTGCTCCGTGCTCTCATCACAGGGTGATGCATCCAGAATCGTTGACCCTTGGACACGTCCGCTCCATCTGTCAAGGGACACCTCCACTGTTGGCCAAGGTTTGAGGCCATTGTAAAGCCTAGTTCACACATACACGGTTGTGGCCGAGTTAACTGAGATAAGCCTTTTTCAGTTTTACCTGCAAAAATCCCGGTTAAGCATTTAGGAATGTCAGGAAAATATGCAAATTTAGCTCTGCCCCATAAGCAGAGAACGGCAGAGATCAAGTTCAACTGATTGCACACAGGACTCATTGTCATTGGGCTATTTGTATGTCAAT
>JAVSBU010344892.1:0-10388 GCA_033118015.1 Loricariichthys derbyi | reverse complement strand
TATGTTCTGGGGCTGCTTTGCTGAATCTGGCACAGGGTGTCTTGAATCTGTGCAGGGTACAATGAAATCTCAAGACTCTCAAGGGATTCTAGAGAGACATGTGCCGTCCAGCATCAGAAAGTTTGGTCTCAGTCACAGGTCATGGGTCTTGACCCAAGAATGGCTGAGAGGAAAACATTGGAATATTCTGAAGTGGCCTTCTATAAGCCCTGACCTAAATCCTATTAAGCATCTTTGGAAGGAGCTGAAACATGCCATCTGGAAAAGGTACCCTTCAATCCTGAGACAACTGGAGCAGTTTTCTCATGAGGAGTGGGACAAAATACCTGCTGAGAGGTGCAGAAGTCTCATTGACAGTTACAGGAATCGAAACAAAGGTTGTGCAACAAAATATTAAGTTAAGGGTACCATTATTTTTGCCCAGGCCTGTTTCATGAGTTTATTTATTTATTTATTTTTTATTTGTTTATTTATTTATTTATTTATTTATTTATTTAAGCATGGTTGAAAACCAATGTCTGACTTTCATTTGTTCATTTTCATAGAATTTTTATTTATTCCTACTTTTGTCAGATTCAAGTTATTTCTGTGACTATTGTGGGTTTTTCTTTCATTAACGGATTGTACCAACAATGTTGTCTGTGTGCACGTGTGTGTGTGTGTGTGTGTATCTGTCTAATCAAATCATGCCAGCAAAATACACATTAACACAACTCTACTATATCAGTGACACTATAGCGCTGAGAATCATCAACCACCCAAACAGTACCTGATCTGTGCTGGTCCTGCAGCAGTCATGACCAATAAAGAACACTAAAGAGTATATGGGAGTAACAAAGTATATAGTGAAACAGATGGACTACAGTCTGTAATTGCATTACAGTCTATAACTTCATCTATAAACAATGAGGTGTCCCAGTGTTATTATTGGTGTAAAAATCTTCTAAGTCAGATACCTGGGCAAAGAAGACTGATCCAGGATAAAACATGCAGTTGAGAGGAGCAACAATACTTAGCAAAGACAAAACTGATAGTGGTGTAAAACACAGTTATACAAGAATGTGTTTCTTTTTCTGTTTACTGCTAACGGATATTACATTATTTAAAACCAAGATTTTACTCCAATAAATTTCCCCAAAGACCATTGTTACTTACTGCAATATTAACAATTTTATTTTGTTTGTGCTGGAATTTATTTATTTATTTGCTTTCGTAATGAAAAGTTATGAAGGCGCTCTCGCACATTTATTATTGCACCCAGAGAAAACAGGCCAGAAAAAGCTATAACTGAATTCCAATCCAAACACCACAAAAACATATGTACGATGAATGCTCAATTTAATGGTGCCATTACTATTTAGACTCACTATTTAGTGCATGCAGTTTGGAATGCAGCACAATTCTTATCTAGTTTGTGTCTGTGAATGTATACACATAATTGGCTGTATCTGAAGGAAGGGAGACAACCTTTGTAAATGTATTAAAAATATTCTTTCTTCTTCTTCTTCTTCTTCTTCTTCTTCTTCTTCTTCTTCTTCTTCGTGTTTTGGCTTTTCCCTTTTCAGGGGTCACCACAGCAAGTCATCCTCCTTCTTCTCACTCTGTCCTCACACCAACTACTTCCATGTCCTGTCTAACTGCATCCATATATCTCCTCTTTGGCCTTCCTCTTCATCTTTTACCTGACAACTGCATCCATCTACCAATATACCCACTGTCCCTTCTCTGGACTCAGTCTGGGCTCTCTAACTTTATTTCCTAGTTGTTTAACCTGTGTTGTACCTCTGATGATATAATTCCTAATTTTGTGCATCCTTGTCACTCCCAAAGAAAACCTCAACATCTTTAGCTCTACCACTTCCAGTTCTTTCTCCTGTTTTTTTTTTTTTTTTCTTCAGTGCCACTGTCTCCAAACCATAAAGCATAGCTGGTCTCACCACAGTCTTGTAAACTTTTCATTCCTCTTCTTTCAAGTGTACACCTCCACCTTGAAGCTATCTGTCACTCCTACAGCACATCTCACCACTGTCCTATTGTCCTCATACATGTCCTCTACCAGTCTGACATACTTCTCTGCTACTCCAGACTTCCTCTTACCACACCACAGCTCCTCACTTGGCATTCTATCATATGATTTTTCTAAATCAGCAAAGACACAACGAAGTTCTTTCTGACCTTCTCTGTACTTCTCCATCAGTATCCTCAGAGCAAAGATGGCATCTGTGGTGCTCTTTCTTGGAATGAAAAAATACTGTTGCTCACAAATAGTTATGCCTTGTCTAAGTCTAGCTTCCACCACTCTCTCCCAGATCTTCATTGTGTAGCATCAACTTAATTCCCCCGTAGTTGTTACAACTCTGTAAATCACCATTGTTCTTAAAAATGGGCACCAGCACACTTCTCCTCCATTGCTCTGGTAATTTTTTCACTGTCAACAATGCCATTCAATAGTTGAGTCAAGAATTTGACTGCCATCTCTCCTAGACCTTTTCGTACCGCCACTAGTATATCAGTTACTACTTTCCTCTGTGTCAGCTAGCTCTCTACCTTTGCCTTTCATTGGCCCTACATTTAGAGTTGTCACCATCAGTCCTACACTCTTTCCTCGGTAACAGTAGCAAAATTTCCACAGGCACCCTGTTTGTCAATAGCACTGGTGGTGGTCCTTATTAACGCATGCCTCAACCCATCAAGTATGATGTCACTTAGATGAATTTGCATGTTAGTTTTGGCAACGTGTTTTATGTCAGATGCCCTTCCTAAAAAAAACCCAATGGCCACTCTGGCTGAGTGCCAAAGATCCTGTTTGCAGATCGGAGACACTTCCAAAATGTCAACCATCACTCCAGTAGTCTGGGATTTACAGCAGAGAGGCCTGTCCTCAGTAAAAGATACATGAAAGTCCATTTGGAGTTTAACCCTTTGGACACGCACGGCACGGCCCTGTGCCACAGATGGACTCTTTTTATATTGCCATGAGTTTAATACACAACACCTTATATGGATATCCTGGTGGTGTGTGTTTATGTATGACACATCCAGCCCTTACCAAATGTGTTTTTCTAACTTCTTATGTGTTGTTTAGTCAAAGTTATAAGTGTTTTAATCTTACGCATTTATTTTATTAAACTGGAAGTATTTCCATAGAACATATAAAACAGCCTGTTTATCATTTATTTTGTTCAAAATAGCCCTAAATTATATTTGCTATCCTATGCTAAAACAAGCTATGTGAAGTGAGAACTCTGAAGTATTTCTTCATTAAGTCATTTCCGACTGTGAACCACAAATTCTGATTCACTGGAGTAGAAGTAGTCAGCATCCTCTGAGAATGAATACAGCCACTGTTTGATCACGTCCGAGCTGCATGCAATGTACCATTCCACCCAAGGAGGCAGATGGCCATTGATGAGAGAATGATTTGGCCAAAACAGGTTTTACACAATACTTGAAAAACAAGCCTATAAAATGGGGCATAAAGCTCTTTGTGGTGGCGGACTCCAGCAATGGCTACACACAAGACTTCACAATGTACGTATGTTGGGAAAACACCTCAACCTGCTGCCAATGGCATAAGATATGATGCAGTAATGAATCTTATCAAACCAGCCTTTCTTGGCTGTGGATACCATATTTACATGGACAACATTTACACATAGTTTTATAACAAAGTTGTTTTTTGTTGTCATAAGAATTTTCTTTCTTTCTTTCTTTCTTTTTTTTTATTTTATTTTTATTTTTTAGTTCGATCTGTTTGAGAGCACTTTAAATGAAAATAATATAAAAGTTTGTAAGATTATTTATAAAGTCTGTGTATATAGTTTATTTATTTATTTATTTTGAATTTATTAATAATTAATTACATTTTGTGGAATAGTATTTTTGTCTACACTTTTTAGTATCATATTGTGGATTGATTTTTGAAGGACTTCGCTTGGATTTTTTCAATAAGTTATTGATGTTTTTAAATGTATATCATAATTTTTTTACATCCTGTATTTATTCAAGTTTATATATTCAGCACACTTACTTCAATCATTTTAAGCTTTGCAAAACGTCTGATCTCTGTTTTTGTGATAGATATTTAAATACAATTTCCTTATTGCAAATTTGAGGTTTTTTTGCTTATTTTTGGCTCATGTGTATTTATATGGTTGGTCAAAATGCCAAAACAACAATGTATTGAAATTCCCTTGCTTGTGCTGAAAATAATGATATAAAACACTCTATAATGGACACTATTATTGCTGCTTTATATACGTTTTAGCAAAGTAATAGAAAAACGCCACCTAAATGCTCAGTGTTCTAAGGGTTACATGACTTCAAAGGCACACTTAAAGCATAAAATCATAATAAAATGCATTTAACTTAAGGTATATGACTAAGGGGTATGACTACTTTTGCAAGTCATTGTATGTCAGTACAATATTTTAGCTTTTCCTTTTTAATAAATTTGCTAAAATTGTGTTTTCATTTTGTAATTATCGGGCATTGAATGCAGAACAATGGAGGAAAAAAAAAACAAAAACCTGAGTACATATATATTAACGCAACCCTGCAACAAAACAGCATCTGAAAACAGTGAAAGAGTCTGAATACTTTCCAAATGCATTGTAGGTTCAAACCATTTATAACAGGGGTAAAAAAAAAAAAAAAAAAACACAAATAATATCGAGTGTAATGTATTCGGTCCTACTAACTGCCATGTACCATCCCAGAGTGCAACTGTCCCCTCTCCCCACTCCACCACTGGCCTGCACTCACAATGTACTTAAATTTTCAGAGCCTGAGCACACTTGTGTCTTCACAATACTACTTTTAGTGGTGGAGCAAAGATGTGTTTTTGCACAGTGCAATACATTTCACAGTTCTACTTACTTTTTTTTTTTTTTTACTTTTTTGTCTTGGGTGCATTTATGCCAGGGTGAGATCGGAGGACCAATTCCTCCCACCACAGTAGATAATCAATAAAATATATTATAATATTTTTTGGGTAGATCAGACAGCCAGGAGAAAACACATCACACTTTTCAAAAAAGGAAAAGAAAAGGATGCCTGTGTGCAGGAATTATTACTCCAAACTTTGACAGGGACACTAGGGCCTTCTAGTAGGCATACGGCTACGTCACCATATTCAGACCCGTTGATTGGATAGGATGGTGTAATAGCTGTTTTATCACCCTACGGTGGCTGAAGGGGGAGAAGAAATAGATTTGGTGGCAGATTTATATTCAAGGCCATTTTCAAGAGGGACTTTTCATGAAAAGCTGGACATTGTTAAGAAAGGTCGGATAACTCCGAAGCTAGCGGGCATGTCACAACCAGGAAGAGGATTTGTCCGCCACTTTCAGCGGTACCCCTGGCTCACAGGGTCTGAGGAACACTGGAAATTGTATTACTGGGAGTTCTTGTTATTTGCCACTGATCGACATGGGGTTTGGAGCCACGCTGGGTTAGTAAATTTGACTTGCCTAATCAAGGCAGGAACAAGACTCCAAAGCACTGCTGGACACTTACAAGCAACGGTGCTTTCCAAAACTTTTGGGGAAACCCAAAAACATTATCTTTGAGGGTGATAGAAAGGGACTTCATGGTGGAACTGACGATGGATAATCTGTATGACATAGTAATAGAACTGTTTTTGCGGAAAGAAAGGAGGATGGATTATGTCTATTCAATAAAGGCATTTATTGTGGCTACAGGAGTTATCTATCTGTGATGTAACGGCTTTTATACTGTATCTCTGCATATTAAGATGTTTTTATAACCATAACAAGGCTTCGATGTGAAATTCACGGTCCGCCGCTGGTACATATTAACATTTTGGGAATATAAACATTTTCATGAATATGGTCATTTACGAAAAAAGTGTTTAATGAACAATTCAGGCACAAATTTGTTTTGCTCGCATTTTATAAGTACGGCCCTATGTGTGTACTGCTCCCAGGTCCAATTGAACTGTGTATGGGTCAGGCTACAGCACTCGGGCATAACACAGAGCAATTACACTAGTCAAACGAACTATACTTTGGGGTTCAAACATACTTGTAAACATTACAGATTGCCTTGTGCGAGTTCCCTCCTAAAATACATTCTTTTGGAAATATATGAAATGTGTGTGAGCACTCTATGCAACACTGCAATCCACACCTCACTAATACAGGAACTTGAAGTTTGTAAGTACATTAGGTGAGAGGTTCAGTTTTTATGAGATAAGAAGTCAGTCTTTATTGGCCCCCACACACATACACCTCACATCCCACGGAGACGGCTCTGAATTCAATTCACAGGAAGCCAATCTAATTATTAAGCACTGCTAATGCACTTTTTAAAAGGGGGAGGTCCATTTACCATTGTTACATTCATATTTATCGTATCTACCTGAATATGAGTTTATGACAGCAGGTATTCCATTTCCTTAAGCCTTCCTCTTTCTACCAACCTGTAACAATGAGGTGCTGAGGATATTTAGTCTAATCTGTCATCTGATTGAATACTGGCAACACCACTTTCATTTGTCATTGTATTAGCACACATTAAATTATGCTTTTTCATCCTTCAGTCAGCAGTTGGGTTTGTGGATAACATACAGCTCTGAAAAACTTGATACCACTGGAAATGTATCAGGTTCTCTGGTTTTACAATGTGCTTGTGTGAAATTGAACAGTTATGTTTTATACTATAAATTACTGACAATATCCAAATGCAAATATTTACATTGCCCGCTCAAAAAAGGTCACCACCTTTGGGGGCAGTGCTATGGTCTGGGGTTGCTGATGCAGTTGGTCAGGTCTAGATTCATCAAAATTATGTACCCAAAGAATGAGGTCAGCTGATTACCGGAATGTACTGAATGACAAGATTATTCCATCAATGGATTTTTTCTTTCCTGATGGCACGGGCATATTCCGATATGACAATACCACGATTCATCTGGCACAAATTGTGAAAGAGTGGTTCAGGGCGCATAAGCTATCATTTATCAGTGGCAGGCCGTCAAGGCCTGCAGGGCCTTCTCTGCTGGCCTAAAAAAATATCTGAATCACAAACTGATGTTAAATATATTTTACCCATGAATACTTATTAAATAATTCTAAATGATCTGTCCAGTTCCTTTCATAGCTTTTCTGATGGTTGCGCTGCTTCCAGACATGTGTTTTCATATTACAGTATTTAACCAATCACATTTCAGCCATCATTTGTTTCCAGGCAGGTTCAAAGTCAAAGAAGTCTGCTTGGAGGTCTTCACAATCTGTTCTGCAGGCCCTCTAAGGCTAAATAAATGTCGCTGAAACTGTTGCTTCAGTCAATTAGATTAACACGGCAATGTCACCGTATTAAGACCCATTGATTTGATAGGATGGTGTAATAGCTGTTTTGTCACCCCACAATGGCTTATGGAGGAGACGAAATAGATTTAGTGGCAGATTTATGTTCAAGGCCATTTTCAAGCAAAGATGGACATTGTTAAGGTCAGACAACTCTGAAGCTAGCTAGCCTGTCACAACCACGAAGAAGATTTGTCTGCCACTTTCAGTGGTACCCCTGGCTCACAGGGTCCGAGGAACACCGCAAATTATATTGCTGGGAGTGCTTGTTTTTTTGTCACTGATCGACTTGGTGTTTGGAGCCACACTGGGTTTGTAAATTTGACTTGCCTAACCAAGGCAGCAACAAGACACCAAAGCACTGCCAGACACTTACAAACAACGGTGCTTTCTAAAACCTTTGGGGAAACGCAAAAGCATTAGCTTCGATGGCAATAGAAAGGGACTTCGTGATGGAACTGAAGCACAGGGATAATGTGTACGACAGAGTAATTGAACCATTTTACGGAAATAAAGGAGGATAGAATTTGTTTACAAATAATAGAATTTTGGGTGAGTAAAATGTTGCGATTTTCCTAAATAATATAGCAGGTTTATTATTGATGTTTTTTTTGTTTTTTGTTTTTTTTTTGCGTGTTGTGGCTGTAGCTGCAGTAGAAGGAGACTTGTTCACCCCTGGTTTGTTTATTCAATAAAGGCATTTGCTGTGGCTACAGGAGTTATTTATCTGCGATACAATGCCACTTTATACTGCATTTCTGCATATTAAGATGGTTTTTACAACCATAAATTATTTTTTGAGGGGCGGGTTGATTCAGATGGAGCACTACTATGGCCTAGGTGTGAAATGCATGGTCCACCACTGGCATCCAGCCAATAATCTCATAGAAATATGTGGCAAAGTTTAAGATTAAATAATCAAATTCTTCATTTTCTTGAGTATATACTGTATTTCAGAGTCTACACACGTGTTTGATGGCCGTTTTGCTGCCTTTAATTACATGGTGTGGCTAATTCAGAGGTTTCTAGATCCTGTGAATAAAAACCCTGTCACAGTAAAAGGAATATCTTCGAACATGCAAACCTGACAACCATGTTGAGTTGGGCTCATGCACATGTGGAGACTGAAAAAAAAAAAAAAATAATCAAATTACTGGGGTAAAATCCAGCACTCTTTATCAGATTTCTTAATATGATTTCTAGATTGACGTATGCCATATACATGACCACTTGAAATTGTCAGATAACTGTAGAAATCTGACAATGATCAGAATATTAAGTGTATGTAAATGCAGTCTATGGTGTAATAGGTAAAATGATACATATCACATGGGATAACCCGTCCAGTACCATGACACAATATTTTAGTAGTATCATCCCAGTGTGTTCCCTTTCCAAAGACTCCTGACGCCATAGATATTTTAGAACAGGAAATAACCAAACTCTATTTGTATGCAAGTTCTTACTGAGCTAGATTCAATCTGTTGGTGTAAGGGTGTATGCCCGGCCACTAGAGGACAGTTTTAGGAATCAGTGGCTAGATGACAGCCAGTGCAAACCCGTGTCCCAATACTGATCTGAGTGAAAGTGTCAGAGGAAGTGCAACGTGAACAGATGCAATGTTAATCAGCCTAAATTACCATCAGTTGTCTACAAGTCTATTTAGATCTAAACCTTGGCTCAATGCCATGGTTGCCATGCCATGGTGCACAAAGTTATGGCAGAGATGGTAGTCTATAATTGTTCGTGTCTATGCACGTGTAATGAAACAAAGGCCATAAAATAGAAAACAAGAGTATAATAGATGTGTAATGAAAAGAGATGTTTTCAGAAGTTCAGAAGTATTTAACATAGTCACATCACTCAAAGTCCAAAACTGTTACTGGTGCCAGCAAGTCAAGAGGAATGTATATGTGTACATGGAAACAAACATGCTTACTGTAGAAGTACAGGTAAATCAAATTGAATATCAGTAGATGTGGGTAAATGTGATCAAATATAAGATGATTGGAGCTCACAAGATGTTTGAAAGTGCAAAACAGAACTCCATAACAGAGAAGGAGTCTCAAAAAGAGCTGAAAATATACTGCTCAAAAAAAAGGGGACCCCCTAAACAACACAATGTAAATCCAAGTAAATCAGACTTCACGTGGAGGCCACAAACAATACTGAGCTTCATTTTGAGTTGTTTAAGGACATTATATCAAATTAGATCAGCCTGCAGTGTGTTTTTCCACTATAATTTTATTTTATTTTTAATTTAATTTAATTAATTTATTTTTTATTTGATTTCCATTGATGATTTTTGTGTGATTTTGTTGTCAGCACATTCAACTTTGTACAGAACAAAGTATTCAATGAGAATATTTCATTCATTCAGATCTAGAATGTGTTATTTTAGTGTTTCCTTTATTATTATTTTTTTGAGCAGTGTATATAGCCAGGGAGAAAGAAATAGTTAAGTGGAAGAAAGATCTAAATTAGAAATAGGTTTGTACTTAAGAAAGACAGCTGAAAATAGAAGAGCACATTTGCTCCTCTCTGAGGATTGGTATTGTTCTGTTCCACCATTTATTACTGTGCTTAAGTAAGCACTGACACCTCATGCTTAGCTAGCAATTGCAAGTCCCTTTTTTCATATTTTCTCCTTGAATTTTGCCATGTGGTATTAGAATGTTCTCTCATCAGGCTAGTGGCTTTAACGCTTACGTGCCAAAGTCTCAGTTGAAGAAGCAAATAGTTTTTGATTTTTTTGTGTGTCTAACAGTACCAGTCAAAAGGCTGGACTCATCTAATTCAGTGTTTTTCATTATTTTAAAATATTCCGCGTTGTGGATTACATGTTCCTCACTTATCGCAGGTGATCCGTTCCAGACCCACACGCGATAAGTGAATTTCCACGAAATAGTGAAGCTATGCTTATCGTAGTAGTTATACAGTAAGTACATTATTTTAAGTATTTATAAACTCTTCCCCCACTCTTATACATAACCCTTTCCCATTCGCTTAATAACCTTTCCCATACTGTACATGTACCTTTTAAAAAATGTCTACTTAAAT
>JAVSBU010344872.1:0-10389 GCA_033118015.1 Loricariichthys derbyi | reverse complement strand
TACAACGCCGGGCGCCGAATAACGGCGGTGTAAGCTGCGACACTACAGGAAGGGAAAGGATGAAACGCCGATTAAAATGTATCAGATGCCGTCACGCGTCTTCTCCGGGAGCGCTCCTGGAAATATTCAACATGTTTAATAATTTTTTCCACAATTCCAGGTAAAGCCGGAACTAAACTACGCCCCCTAGGGCCGGCGTTAACAACAGTGTTTGATCCCTAAGACGGCCAAAAACTCTTCCGGGACGCTTCCGGGAGCTCTTACCGGCTATTTGTAAAGGGGCCTTAAATGTAAACGTAATGTCAAATTTAATGAGTTCCAGAGGGTGAGAGCAGCCACAGCAAAAGATCTCCCACTCATGGAGGAAAGCCTGAACCTAGGTAGAAGGTAAAAGGTTAGAAGCAGTGGAACGCAATGACCGGGTAGGGGTGTAGTGATGGACTATATTGCAGAGCAAGATTATGGAGACATTTATTAGTCAGTATTAGAATTTTGTACTGGATGCATTTGTGAACTGGGAGCCAGTGCAGTCGGGCTAGAACAGGAGTGATTGGATCAATATTTTTGGTTTGTGTAAGAATCCTTCTGAATGGATAAGGAACAAAGAACAAATTAACACAATGGTTAGTGGTAACACAGTGCTTACTGCCACACAGCGGTTAAATATTTTTAGCTTATTTATATTAAGTACACCCAAACCTGGGTGGAACTTGACTGGTGTCCAAGATGTATCTTGATCAGGATAAATGGGGGTAAAGCAGGATGCTTTGCTTTGCTTAACACATTCTGGATGTTTTCAGAATTTCTCAATCTCAGGTACAGTAGGGCTTGACAGTTGGTCAACTTTTAAAAACTCCCTGTTTCTGCATGGTGAACTAAAACATCACCAGAAGGTCAAGAAACAGACAAAGAGAACCCAATTAAACAAACTTGACAAAAATATTCATCATCCTTTCTGCTTATCGATTTTAGGTTCGCTGTGACAGCAGGGCAAGCAAAGGAGCAGGTATCTCTGTTCCACGCAACGTCTACCAGCTCCTCCTGGGGATCCCCAGTCTTTCACGGGTCAGCTGGGAGATGTAAATGAACAAGACCTTGAGATAATTAAACTCCTCCACTTGGGGTAGGTTCTAACCCCTACCTGAAGACAGCATGCCATGTTTTATCGGAGTTAACCATGGCCATAGATTTGGAGGCTGCAAACTGCTCAAGTGCACGCTGGAGGCCTCCATAAGAAGAATCAAGAAGGACAACATCATCAACAAATAGCTGAGATGGGACCTCTCGGCCTCCTCGTGAGCCGTTCGGTCCTTGTACTCTCTGAGCTTGTGTTCACATTCTTGACAGTAAGACAGACTTGATCAGTGTGAGTGTTGGACTCCAGGAGGGTTGTATCTTGTCTCCACTCCTGTTCCATATATTCATGGACAGGGTGGCGAGGCATAGCCTGGGGCAGGAGAGACAAAATATTATACTTCGTTATTTATTTATTGAGGAAAATGATCCAATATTACATATATATTGTAACTGTTGATCAATCCTGCATATAGGCTTGGAGTAACATTAGCTCATTCTATCATGAAAACAGCTTCGAATCTGGAATCATGTTACTGGATTTCCTGGCATGAACTGCTGACTTCAGGTATTCTCACAACATTTCTATTACAGTATTCTATAGTATTCTAGTATTAAAGTCAGAATGTTGATGTGTCAGTTTAAAAAATATATATATTTGGTAGAAAGAATTGTGTACTTAGAGTTTTGTCTTGTTACATTGTTAGGTTCACAGAAAGCTGTCTTGACATTTTCCTTTAGAATTTGCTGGTACAATTCATAATAGTTCCATCAATAATGACAAGCTGTCCTGGCCCAGATGCAGCAAAGCAGGCCTAAACCATGATACTACCACCATCATGTTTCACAGATGGAGTAAGGTTCTAATTTTGGAATGCAGTATTTTTTTTCTCTAGACAGAACCCTTCTAATTTAAATCATAAAGCTCAATTTAGGCCTTGCCAATCTACAAAATGTTTTTGTAGTCTTTGTGATTGGCCACTCTATTTTGAGCGTGATTTACTGACTTTTAACAGGTTAAACAAAAACAAATTGGCAAAATGTTCAGTGGCATTCAACACCATTTACTCGACTCTATCCATTCAGCTTAAGTAGATATGACCACTGGAGGGGACCTTTAATGGCTAATCCTGAAGGATTCACATATTTTTGCCACTCATACATGTGTAATATCGGAGCATTTTCCTTAATATATAAATTACCAAGCATCATATATTTTGTCTCATTTGTTTAACTGGGTTCTTTTTTTTAAATATAAGTTTTAACATCTGATCTGCCATCTGGTCACCCCAAGGGGATCCATGCTACGCAACCACAAAGGGGCATCTCACCCTCAGGCCATTATGAAGGGGGCCTCTTTATGGTACTTTGGAAAACAGACTTCAAATATACTTATTAAGAGGACATACTGTATTATTGTGAGAACATACTCATTTGCTTGATGCAATAATTGTGTGAACAAATACAGAAAAAAGTTGCCCACTTGTGAAAATTCATGTGTGGACTTGAAGACTAAAGAAGATGAAGGAGTGCTGCCCATTGACCATTTATGGGGGCACTTGATGACAGAGAAAGCCATCATAAGACTTTGATTAATCCCCAATCTTTAAAAACAACAGGGCACCCACTCACCTCACTGACTGAAAATCCTTGATTCTAATTTCAGCTACATCAAATTAATGGCTAATCCTGGAGGTTTGCATACTTTTGCCACTCAGATATGTAGTATTCGGGCATTTCCTCCTAAATTAATGGCCAAGTGAAATAAAAATCTCTTCTGTTTACTTGTGTTAAACTCTGATGATAGTTTGTGCATATTTATGCAGAAATAAAGAAAATTGGAAAGGCTTCGTGATTGTTTAAGCATGAATATGCACTGTACAGCCTAGCTCATTGTACTCACAGATAAATATTTCTTTCCTTGCATTTATCCTTGGATTTAACATGACCACAAAACTCACTGAATAGAAAACATTTACTGAATGCTTTTCATCCTGCACATTGTTAGGGCCATCTCTAAATTCAACTCATAATTTCAACATATACTGTAAATGCAAAGAAGTCTGAATCAAGATGTCAGGTGGGTGACAATCAGTGCAAAAGGACTGTAGTCACACATTTTGCTTAGAAGCAGCATCACATTAAAGTGTGAAGCTCGGAAACTACCAATTGAGATAGAAATAAGTCTGCATTTGAAAGACATGTTCTAGTTACACTATCTCACAAAAGTGAGTACACCCCTCACATTTCTGCAAATAATTTATATATTTTCATGGGACAACATTATAGAAATGAAACTTGCATATAACTTAAAGTAGTCAGTGTACAGCTTGTATAGAAATATACAGTAGATTTACTGTCTTCTGAAAATAATGTCACATTATACATATACCGCAGCCTAATGTAGACTATGATGCCTGAATGTAGGCAAGGGACAGTTTTCTTGGTACTCCTCACCAGGCCGACACCACACACCATCTGAGCCAAACAAGTTTATCTTGGTCTCATTAGACCAAAGGGCATGGTTCCATTGATCCATGTTCTTGTACTGCTTGTCTTCAGCAAACTGTTTGCAGGCTTTTTGGTGAATCAGCTTCAGAAGAGGCTTTCTTCTGGGACGATGGCCATGCAGACGGAGATGACCCAGTGTGTGTCATATGGTCTGAGCACTGATAGGCTGATGTCCTACTTCTACAACCTCTGCATCAATGCTGGCAGCACTCATTATCTACTTTTAAGCCAATCTCTGGATATTACACTGAACATACGGACTCAGCTTCTTTGGTTTACCCTGGCAAAGCCTGTTCTGAGTGGAACATGTCCTCGAAAACCACTGTATGCCCTTGGCCATAGTGTAGTAGCTCAGTTTCAGCAATCTAATGCCATAAATGTAAAGGCAATCTAGGCTATCTTTGTGCATAGCAACAATTCTATTTCTCAAATCCTCAGAGAGTTCTTTGCCATGTTGAAAACAATGAGAACCACTGCACAGTGCAATACGGTCCTGCATATGCTAGACATCCATGCAGCAACCAGCTGAGCAGCAGCACCCTTAGTTGACCAATGAACTAAACATTTTGCCTTTCACTTTCAATACATTACTCAATAAATAGATTTTCAACACATTAGTATAAAACAGAATTTGTGCTAAGGAATTCGTCCGACCTTAGATTAAGCATGTTTATCAGGTCAGCTCCTCTATGATACAGTATAGCCTATATTTAACTCCTAAGGTCATGATAGATTTAACTTATGATGGATTTTTTGGAATATAACCCAATTATAAAGCAGGGAGCTCCTTTAAAATACAGCTACATTAAGGCAAATATTGCCCAAAAAATCCAAGCGCAGATTTTTTGGGGGTCTGAAACGGATTAAGTCCATTTACATTATTTCTGGGAATAATGGGAGATGGGAAAAATTTACTTGGTGCTCATTTTTGGCACTCGAGGTACCCCTGTATATGCATTAAAAAGACAGCACAAAAGACTAACAATTACTGGATTACTTTGAACGTGTTGGTTTGAGCCACACCTGGACGCACAGATTGAGCAGCAGTGAATGGAGTGTATGTGTAAAAAAAAATCAGCTGTTATTTTAGAGTGTACCCTTTTGATTGTTTGTTCTCTTATGTTATTTGGTCGACCTTTTAAAATATATCAGGAATTAGAAACGTGACTTCACAGTTTATTTAAAATATTTACAAAGGTAAAATAATTAGATGTATTATGATATGTAAAATGGCTTCGTATTAACCAGTTCAACTAACTGCAGCTTCACTGGAGTGATATAATAATTTCTATGCTATGGTTCTGATATGGCTAGTCATAGCCATAGTAAAATGAAGGGATCATATGTTACACATACTGTATGTGCTTCACCTATATGTGCTTCACACGACCAAAGACATACCATAGCTGCTGGAATAATAGAAATAACTCTGGCTACACTAGAATAAAATGTTTTCAATTAATTAGCTAGTGCAATTTGGGTCTTGCCATTAAATAACCTTGGTCTATGAAGGGCTTATCTTAACCATGCTTTCTGCAAACACAGCTAAATATCCTTGCCCTCTTGCCTTAAGATAGTGCTGAGCAAGGCAACCAGAAAAACCTTCTGCAGGACCATGGCAAGTTAGCTCTTGCAGTGATATGTGAGTCCCTGTTGGTGTGTAACAAGGATCAATTGATGGTTTACATACTACCCTTTGAATAAATTAAAAAAAAAATTACTATAAAACTGTGACAGCTTCAGGAAAACATACATCAAATATAGAGGGGTCCAAAAGTTTGAGACCATCAGTGAAAGTGCTTGTGTGGACCTTAAGACTAAAGAAGATCAAGGAATGCTGATTGTCCTGGACTACCCTCCTCACTTACCTGACCTAAACCCCATCGGGGATTTATGGGGGCACTTGAAGACTGAGAAAGCCAAGCATTCATTAACATCACAAAATACTCTTTGGAATATTTAAATCATGTCCTTGAATAACACAGGTCATTATGTTTGGCAGAGGAATCTGTGCCAGAGTGCACGCTGTCGTTACAGCAAAAGGGAGGAACATACCACATAATAATAAATTCAGAAATGATGCACTTTAAATTTAACTGTTTTTCCAAATACTCTATTTCACATTACCGCTCAAACTGTAGTGGTAATTACAGTAGGGTTTGTAATGAAAATGTATTTATTACTTTATTTTTCCTAACTATATTACATTTGAGAAAAATTCTCAGAATTTATACTCCCACTGTTCTGAAATTTTAAGGCATTAAAACTCTATTTCCTCCAGAGATCAAATGTGTGTGTGTGTGTGTGTGTGTGTGTGTGTGTGTGTGTGTGTGTGTGTGTGTGTGTGTGTGTGTGACAACACAAAATGTACTCAGTCCGATTGGATATTTAATTGGATAACTTAACTGGTTCAGCTGGATGGGATTTTCGTTTGGAGTGTAAGTGTGATACGAACGGTTTCTATTTTTGTTTGTTATTAGGCAGCAGTTATTAGGCTGCATTTAAACACGACCATACCGCGACCCTGATTAGGATTTAGCAGATATGACAATGAATGAATGAATGAATAAACACAGCCACTGTTTTGAAGGACATATCCTTTATAGAGTCCTGAACAATGTCTAGGCACTGGAAAGACATCTTAGAGTTCAGCACCTTAGGAGATTTCTGATAATGCCAAACCACTTATGTGTTCCTTATGTTCAGTCTCTTGTCAAGAAGGATGCTGCAAAGGATGCTTTCATCGATCCTTTACACAATAGCATTAGTAAATTAAAATTCTTCACTCAGAGAATGCATCCTTTCATAGGAGGAACTATTGTGCTAAGGGGAGATTTAAGGGTTATGGATAATCTATGTACTTTCATATGTCTAAACATGACAAAACCCTTGCCCTTTTCTTCAGTGTTGCCAGGTCATATATATAATTCTGACTTCATATTATCTAGTCATTTTGTTTGAATTTATATTTACATTATTACATTATTCATTAACAGATTTAAAACTGCAGCAGTGAACTATGTCTGCACAGAAAAAGTCTGTCTGCACTCAAACACAGGAAAATTGTTTGCCGTAATTGTGCAAGGCAGTTAAATAAATTTCTGGAGTGTCACATTCACTCTAAGCACTGGAGATCTAAAGAGCACAATACTTTGAGTTTAACTGGACTGCTCCAGCCATATGGAGACGCTGTACTTGGATTTTTTGATATCAGTAAGCCATTTTTTTGAACCTTCTGTCAGACTGTGGTGAGGTGTGGGTGCTCGCATTTTCTGAGAAGAGAATGCTCACACAACTTTAGTAAATAATTAATTATCATTCTCACCTACTTCATGCCCTGGAGGTTTTGAGTCATAGTCCGATCCCACCATTGTGGAGAACTGAATGCTGACACTTGCCATCAGACTAGACTGAAATGCGAGAAAAACTGGTAGTGATGATCCTCAGAAAGTACATAACAACACCACCTTTGCACGTCATTAGTGCAGATGCACTTTGTAGTTCTACAGTTACACACACTCGAACACACATGTCTCTACATACTTTGTTAATCCCTATTTCTCTGTTCTCTAACGGTCAGGACCCCCACAGATAAGGTACTATTTGGGTCTTTCTCAGTCCTAGCGGTAGTGGTGGTGTTTTGGTGTCCAGCAGCACTGCTGTATCCGAGCCACTCATACCAGCACAATACACGCTAACACACCACCACCACCTCAGTGTCACTGCAGATCGACCATCCACAAAGTACCTGATCTGTAGCAGTCCATAGATGTAGCATGACCATATGGTAATTAGACGTATGCAATGTTTGTCATATTTGTTTGCATTGTAGCTTTAACACCACACTACTCTTTCTTGGATAACATACAGCTATATAAGTTTGGAATACATTTGCATTCTGAGTTAACTATACTGGCTTGCCTATATATATAAAATTACCTGTAAGATGAGGGGTTTGAAGAATTCTTACATAAATAATTCTCTCAGCTCTAAGGATGCTATGCAAGCATGTAGTTATCTTTTCATGTACAACCCTGGAAAAATTATGGAATCACCACTCCTTGAGGAAGTTCTTTCAATTATTACAGACATACCACTAAATCATCATTTTTCAAAAATTCCAACCTTAGGGGATTAAGAAATAATAAAATTGAAAGAAATATAATTGTTGTGGTCAGTCACAATTGCTTTTTTTTACATCAAGTAGAAGAAAAAAGTATAGAATCACGAGAAAAACACTATCATTAGTACTTTGTTGCACCACCTTTGGCTTTTAAAGCAGCTTGAATTATCTGAGGCCTGGACGTAACTAATGCCAAACAGTATTCTTCATCAATCTGGCTCCAACTGTCTCTTGTTGCTGTTGGCAGATCAGCTTTGCAGGTCGGAGCCTCGTCTTTGACCATTTCTCAACTGGATTAAGATCTGGACTATTTGCAGGCCATGCCATTGACTACATATGTCTTTCTTGGAAGGAAAGTTTTCATGTCTTTTGCCCTGTGGCAAGATACATTATCATCTTGAATGCAGTCATCTTTACAACTGATGGAATAAGAAAAGTGTCCAAAATTTCAACGTAGACTTTGGCATTTATTGAAGATGTAATGACTGCCATCTCCCCCGTGCCTTACCTGACACTCAGGCCCATATCACTGGAAATTTACTGGACATGTTTTCTTTAGGCAGTTATCTTCATAAATTTCATTGGACCGGCTCCAAATAAAAGGTCAGCATCATCATCCTGCCCAATACGGATTTGCAATTCATCACTGAAGATTACTTTCATCCAGTCATCCACAGTCCAATGACTGCCTTTTTTAGTGCACTGTAACCTTGTTCTTTTCAGTTTAGGTGTTAATAATGGCTTTCGTTTAGCTTTTCTATATCTCTTAGACATTGAGTCCACTTTCCTCCCACATGTTTCTTATTGTTTTGTTGTGTATTTTCAGTTTTCAAGTCTTATTGCTCTATATTGATGATTTGACATCTTTCTTGGTCTGTCAGCATGCTTCCCTTTTACAACCTTCCCATTTAGTTTGCACTTGATCCTGATTTTAGACATTTGTACATTTACAATTAAGGCATTTTAGCAGATGCCCTTATCCGGAGCGACTTACAATTGATTCAGTGTTACAATATAAGCAACTGTAGGTTAAGGGTCTTGTTCAAGGACCCAACAGTGGCAGCTTGGAAGAGGTGGGATTTGAACCCTGAACCGTTCTGGTCAAGAGTCCTTAACCACTAGGCTACCACAGTCTTAAACACAGCTAACTGGGAACAATCAACGACTTTTGCAACATTCTATGATGATTTACCTCCTTGAAGGAGTTTTATAATCTTCTGCTTTGTTCCAAAGGACATCTGTCATGTTGGAGCCATAATTAATGTTGCATAGCACGCAGAGTTCCCCAATTTTCTGCAGAGTCAGTTGCTACAGACCTCCAAACTTAATGTGGCCTTCAGATTAGCTCAAGAACAGAGTATAGATAGCTTCATGGAATGGGTTTTCATGCAGCCAAGCAGCTGCATCCAATCCATACATCACCAAGCACAATGTAAAGTGTCAGAGGCAGTGGTGTAAAGCATGTGGACATTGGACCTTAGAGCAGTGGAGACATTCTCTGGAGTACCAAATCATGCTTCTCTGTTTGGCAATCTGATGGAAGAGTCTGGCTTTGTTGGTTGCCAGGAGAACGCATTGTGCCAAGTGTAAGGTTTGGTAGAGGGGGGATTAAGGTGTGGGCTTGTTTTTCAGGGGCTGGGCTTTGCCCCTTAGGTCCAGTGAAAGAAACTCAATGCAGCATACCAAGGAACAATTTTATGCTCCCAATTTTGTGAGAACAGTTCCTGTTCCAACATGACTGTGCACCAGTGCACAACGTCTATAAAGACATGGAAGATCGGTTTGGAAGAAGTTGACTGGGCTGCACAGTCCTGACCTTAACCCGATAGATTACCTTTGGCATGGATTAGAGTGGAGACTGTGAGCCAGGCCATCTCTTCAAACATCAGTGTCTGACCTCACTTCTGGAAGAAGCGCTTCTGGTGGTCAAAATTTGATGGAATGATCAAAAATTCCCATAAACAATCTTCTAAACCTTGTGGAAAACCTTCCCAGAAGAGTTGAAGCATCAAAGGGTGGGCCCGCTTCATATTAAACCCTATGGATTAAGGACAGTTCGTATGCATATGAAGGCAGGCAAGCGAATACTTCTGGTAATATAGTATCTCCTATCAGAACTAGTGATCGACCGATATATCGGACCGATTTTTGGCATTTTCTTATATAATCGGCATTGGCCAAAATAATCGGACGGAGCCCGACATTTACACAACGCATGCAGTAGCGTCATTCTGGCTGTTAGAGCGCCCCTTGTGTTCATTTTGCCACCTTACAGGCAGACATCAGTGAACACACAAGTAGGCTACAGGAAGGAGAAAACGGTGAGAATTGTTTTCTCTCCTTCAGCTTTCGGTTTGTTACCTGCTGCGCTTAGTTACATAAACTCAATAATCTGCTGTGATAAACGACTGAGTTGATAGTTGTAACAGCGTTATTTAGTATTTCCAGTCGGATCCGTTTGTTTACACTACAGAAAGCTAGCGTAATATGATTAACATGTCAACAAATTAGGAAGCAAACTTGAATGGCTTTTTGATTCTACATTTAATAGGTCCTTCTCCGTTTCTCTCTCTCTGTCTCTCTTTCTTCCTCACGCGCGCCCGAGTGTGTTTAGACCTGGTTCAGATCAGTTCAGATCTCTTCAGCATTTTTCATGTTCATTAAAGCACAATAATCAATTA
>JAVSBU010344861.1:0-10389 GCA_033118015.1 Loricariichthys derbyi | reverse complement strand
CGGGGTGGGATGGAGGAGGATGACTCACTGTGGCGACCCCTGAAAAGGGAAAAGCTGAAAGAAAAAGAAGAAGAAGATTCTAGTAGCTTAAATACAGATAAGTGCCATTTAACTTTCAATTTAATGACTGAGTTCTTAATGATTATAACAAGTTACTATATTTTAGATTATGATTCGCTGAGATAAATAGTAAATACATTCATAAAGATTATAACGTAAAGAACATGAGTGCATTTTGAGGTTATTTAAGTCCTTGTGCACCTCAGCGGCTAAGTTTTGTTGGCAGGGCATCCTCAGAGTCTTGATTACGCTTCTGCTGCCACATGATGAAGGTTATGGTCATATAAGCAAGACTAAACTTTTTGGACTGGAATCCAAGCACAAAATACACATGTGAAGCATGATGGTGGTAGCATTGTGTAGTGGAGGTGTTTTTCTTCACAAGTTGGAAGGCACAACCACAACCAACGAAACGATGGTGGCTTAAGGAAAGGAAGGTAAGCCTAAATCAGACCTAAATGAAAATGTGGACAAACCAGTCAGCGCTAACAATTTTGAAAGGAGGAGTAAATATTTTCTCAATCAGCTGCAAAGACGAATTTAAAGATAAAATGTCTTCAGATGAGATGTCTTCAGATCAGGGTTTGAGTTCTAAAGAAGAGGACGTTCAGGTATAAACCCACAGAAAGTGGAATTATTTAGTGTCACTATTTTAGTATGAGCGCGTTTGCATGTAGGGATCAAATCAAATCAAACGTGATGGCCATATCAAAAGCTCCCCTGAGAGGCCGATAAGGTTCTCTTTGAAAGGCCTCACTAAATATTTGATTTGGAGCTGGACTCAACAATCTCATTGAAATTCTGCTTAACCTTATGCAGGGATGCAGGGGAACAAAAATGCTTCAGTCAGCATCAGAACAAAGAGATAAAAAACACTGGGTTTTGTAACAAATACAATGACATTGTGTAGCATGCCAAAAATTTGTTTCTGCTTCAGGAAGCAACGTGCATCGTTACTCCCAGGTAAAACTACTTACTCTGCATAAAGGAGCTTCTGAGGAGAAACGAGAAGTCTAATGAGAGACGTGTTGCGGTGCAGTTTCATACAGACTCATAATAACAAGTAGTGATTGCATTAATCTCGGTTTAATCGTCCCACATCAAACCAGCACACAATCAGAGGAGGAACTTAATCAAACCATATTAATTAAGGTCATTCTGGAATCACAGAGCTGTAAATGTGACAATACAGACCCTGAATTCATATCATAAAAGGTACAGGGCTGATTTTAGAGAGGTGAACACTTGTTTCCCCTGTGTTCAAATCGTTCTGCAGGGATATTGACCCATGTGGACAGGACATGTGGGCAGCGTCTCGCAGTTGGCACAAATTAGATAGTGGTACTGATGGGGAAGCAAGGAACGTTCCCTGCAGAAAGTGTCATTCTGCCATAAACAACTGGAGTTAGGTCCTGCAGTTCAAACAGCCAACATGTGGATTTATGTCCCAATTTATGCCCCATGGGTTTGTGTTTCAATACTTTTGGCCACATGTGGATTTGTGTCTCAAAACTTTTGGCCACATGTGGGATTGTGTCCCAATACTTTTGGTCACATGTGAGTTTGTGTCCCAATACTTTTGGCCATGTGGGTTTGTGTCCCAATACTCTTGGCCACATGTGGGTTGTGTTCCAATAGTTTTGTCCACATGTAGGTTTGTGTCTCAATACTTTTGGCCATGTGGGTTTGTGTCCCAATACTTTTGGCCAGGTAGCTTTGTGTCCCAGTACATTTGACCACATGTGGGTTTGTGTCCAAATACTTTTGGCCACGTGGGTTTGTGTCTCAATACATTTGACTACATGTGGGATTGTGTCCAAATACTTTTGGACATATGTGGGTTTGTGTCCCAGTACTTTGGGCCACATATGAGTTTGTGTCCAAATACTTTTGGCCATGTGGGTTTGTGTCCCAATACTTTTGGCCACGTGTGGTTTGTGTCACAATACTTTTGACAGGTTTATGTCCCAGATTTTTGGCAAGAGAAAACTCCCTAAACATTATATTACTTAAATAACACACAAACCTGTTTTTAGTTTTTTTGGTTTTTAGTTTAATAGTTTAAATAAAAAGAAGGCAACTGAATATTAACAGAGAAAACATTTTAAAATTGTGTAAACTAATATATTAAAGATAAGATATTATGAAAAGTAGAGCTTAATAAAATAGAGAATATAAAACTAAAGATATAAGACAATAGTGTAAGTGAAAAAAATGTTATGTCCTAAGCAGGAACATTTTGGACTGGAACAGTTGAATGTCTTAGTATGTGAGCTGGAACTGGTACCAGACCAAAAGGTGTAAACAGAATAAGTAGTTAGTTTTTGTTAAGAGTGCACTCTATTAACAGATTGCTTCTGAGGTCCTGGCAGCAGTAAGTGGGAACCAGCCCTGGACTGAAAGCATAACCCCGCATCTCCTGCCCCACTATGTTATTTAACCAGAGGTTCACAGACATAAACAGTCACATGACAGAAACCTATAAGGTGCTGACTGTGGACTAAGTGAAGGTCTGGTTTGGATTAAAAAAAGCTGTGTTTAGTGTCCGAGAGAGTGTGGGTGTGTGGGAAAACATCACGCTGTGAACATTTCTGCCTGCTGTATAAAGAGGAGCGCCTGCCGAGACTCGACTGTTCATATTTGGCAGCTGCTTCAACATCATCATCTAACAGCCTGACCTTGAGACTGTATTTTATTAAACAATCCGAGCCTGGTAAGAAATCCGTAATGCGACCACTAACAGCCTTCGTCAGAGATGGGGCTCAGGTCAGCATGGCTCACTGTCCATTTTTGTCGAAAAGTGAAATGGAAAGCACAGAGAAGGACGGATGGCACTGTCCCGTCACCCCCCTGCAATCTCACTCCCACTTCAGGCTTATTGTGTTAAAATGGAAAATCAGTGTGGCGTGAAGATCAGACCAAAGAGACTGAGGCCAAACACGGCTCTGATTAAACCATCATCGCCGATTCGAAATGGATGACACAAGCGGTTACGGTTCCCCCGAGTGCGAGAGAGATTTCTGACAGGTAATAGCCAGGGTTCAGGAAATATTAAGACAACAACATCAGTGCTCGTTGCTCCAACCTGCATGTGGACCGACAGGCAATTTAGAGCAGTCACAGAATAAAACCACAGATGAGACAAAACATTATAATCAGTCATAACATCAATTTTATAGTGCACGTAAAGCAGAGTCAGTTCAGTGCAAAATGAGGCTGCATTTGGCTCAGAGATTGAACTTGATGCTTAGGAGAACTTTGGATGAGATCCAGTCTGATGGCTGTCTAGGTGAAGTGGATGAGACCCACATTTAGTCGTAGCTCATTAATCTCCTGATCAGTCAGAGGTGCCGTGGTATGATTAGGTTGGATAGATGGACTGGAAAGCATTATTTCATCATCGCTAAATATTTGCGGTTTGGGTTCTTTGTGGCATCATCACATTCAAAAACCAGTTTGAAATGATCATTTTGTGACACATTATCCTGAGCCATGAGAAGATAGTACACTGTGGGCAAAGAAGGCTGTGATGTTTAAACCATGTTCAGTTGGTATTAAGGTGCACAAAGTATGCCAAGGAAAAGCAGCAGAAACCGAGACTTAGACCAAGCAACACTTTTTCCGAGCTCCCATGGTAGCTTCAGTTGCCTGTTCATTGCTAACAGTGTGGTGTTCTGCTGTTGTAGCCCATCGACTTCAAGATTTGACGTATTGTTTGTTCAGAGATTCTCCTCTGCATTTGTGTTATTGTTATCTTTCTATCACCTCAAACCAGTCTGCCATCAACAAGACCTTTTTACCCAGGTATCTGCCATCAATGGATGGTTTCTCTCTTCTGGACTGTTCTCTCTAAACCCTAGAGATGGTGCTGTGTCTGGAAAATACCAGTAGATAAATCACAATTCTTCATCATTCTGATGTTCAGTTTGCCTAAATGCTTCGAGATGCTGCCATATGGAAAAAAAAAAGTTTTGGCACCCCGACTGGCTCTGTAAAATTCTCCAGATGATTCTTTAGGGTTTTTATAAGTGTGAGAACTTTTCCATTAGACAGACAGACACATATGAGACATTTTCCAAAGCTGTTCTGTGTTACTTCTGAGAAATTATGACCAGTCTCTATTACACCCATACATCTTGTGTGTCAGTGGTTCATGGCGGCTATAAAAGGAAATACACAGCGACGCCGAATGCATTTCATGATCAAGGCTTCATCTTTGCCCTTTCCTGGAGGAATGTCATTGCTTTTCATAGTCCTTGCTCTGACAGCCTGACAGAAACCCATCTGTGCTAAAGG
Source organism: Loricariichthys derbyi (assembly GCA_033118015.1). Classification (NCBI taxonomy): domain Eukaryota; kingdom Metazoa; phylum Chordata; class Actinopteri; order Siluriformes; family Loricariidae; genus Loricariichthys; species Loricariichthys derbyi. The sequence goes on along the minus strand of JAVSBU010344861.1, from coordinate 6,033 downwards.
AGTTGTCATCCGCTGAGCGATCAGTCCATCCGGATGACTGACAAAGACCCGTTTGGACCTGATTTCCAATCAATTCCAGCTCCACGCTTCTTCGGCAGCACGTCTCATCTTCAAAGCGGCCCTGCACCAGAGAAGGAACATCCAGGGCTTCAGATGCGTCGCTCTGCATTTACACACCGCATTCTGGCCTGAAAGTGTCTGTGACTGGTTTTGATTTTTAATGTGGCGTTTGACTTTGTAATGCAAAGTAACCTTGCTGCCTCACCATGCAACTTAGACTGTGAAAGTTCAACCTCACCAACTTAAAAAAAATCGCCCCTCTGGACTAGATTAATAAATAAAAGGAGCCGGCCGCAATTGTGACGCCACCTTTTATTCTGGAGCACATGCTTTTTGGAATGTATCACCACCATTCTTGGCATGCTTGTTGTGCATCTTCTTACACATCTTCCTCTAAGTTCAATAAAAGTCTTGAACCTTCTGGTCTCGGGCATATACTGTGGTGTGCAAATGTTTTAGGCAGGTGTGGAAAAATGCTGCAAAGTAAGGATTCTTTTAGTATTTGGTGTAACCACCATGGGTATTCAAAACAGCATCAGTTCTTTACGGTCCACTCGCACATGGCTTTTTGACGTTGGCTGTATGTTTGGGGTCGTTGTTCTGCTGCAGAATCAATTCAGAGCCAAACAGATGCCTTTCTTATGGATAAATAGGTGCCTGTACAGCGTTCTCCACAGGGTTGTAACAAGGTAGAGTGGTATACGTTCAGGGGGGTATGGGCACCGGAAACTCTTTTTAAGCCAAATAGACAGGTTTATTAAAGTCGGCATTTTGACCCATCGGCAATCAAAAAAATTTCAGTATGCAAAACATCCTCTGTTTGATTACATTTGTGATTAAGGCTACATTCACACATACACGGTTGTGGCCGAATTAATTAAGATTTGGCTTACTGAAACTTCCGAATTGTATCCTGGCGTGTTCCTGCAAAACCTGGATGTTTACCAATTAACCGGTGGTGGGCGTGGCCTAGACCAGGAAAAAATCCCAGTCAGACAAAAAGATTCAACATGTTGAATAATTCTGGGAGTTTTTGCCGGAACCATAACATTACGAAATGACCATATAGATGACATGGAAAGACGGGAGCCAGCCTGTCCTTCCTAAAGGCAACCGGCCTTTATGAAATGTTTACTGGATAACCAAAAGTCAACCGGTAGGTTAGGGTGACCAGATTTTCAAAGCTAAAATCTGGGACACTTAAATTTTGAAAATGAAAGCAAGACATATCCTCGCCAGTGACTTTTAATAACACTTTTTGTTGTGATGAAAGAGTAACCTATTATGACCAATAGGTGGCATTATTTGACCATGTAAAGTAAAATGTGGCACTAACTTCTCTCCAGCAGTTTGTGCCAGTTAGATTTGAAATGACATCAGACCTGAAAGACATACCCGTTCATAGCTCTGCATAGTTACCCTGTTTTATTTTACAAGTATTTGGAGATAAAGTTATAATTTCGGCAAAACCTTGTTTGTGGTTCTTTTCTTTACCAAGTTACCACAGTTTTTATTGAACAAAGTGCAGCAGCTGCAGAGGTAATATTTGAACATTTAAATAGTAAATCCAACATTTAACTGACCTTAAGTTGTTTTGGGCCAAATTGAGCATTACATCACAGACATGGGGTACACTGTTGAGCGTTTTAATTGGTCGATTTCCATTGCTATGACAACACTGTGATTGACATACAAACAGTCCAAAGACAATGAGTCCTGTGTGCTGTAAGCCATTACATTGTATTATTTCTGCGTCTGACTGTATGACACCTGCTAGTGCTTCAGTATGCACTGGTTTCTGGTGGCAGACAGAGTCCAAACTATGATCGAATAAGCCGCGCATTCATCATTTTGATTGCTTTACGGCTCAGAATGATGGCAATCTAAACCAATAGGCTTTTGATAGAAGTATTTTGTGATAAGTGATTTGTGGTGTTTATTGTAGAGTGGAGCTGTTTAAGATATAGTGGTTTATCGTAAGGCAGAGCGGGAGGGTCCATAAGGTAGTACGGTCCACTCTTGCAAAACCCCTCGTGGAGAAGCCTGCTGTATTTCGTGGCATTGAGGACACCCTTGATCCTGGTCAAATCCTGAACTCCATTTGATGCAGCCCCCAAACTTGCAAGGAACTTCCACCATGCTTAATGTTACACCATCCATCCCTTCTGCAAACAAACCTCTGTTACAACCAAAAACTTCAAATTTTGACTCATCGATCCAAAGCACTGCATGCTGCCTTTTTTCTACAACCCAGTTCCTATGTACTTGTGCATAGTTGTGTTGGTTGGCCTTGTTTCCATGCCGAAGGTATGACCACTTCTGGCCAGACATCTGAAAAGAGGAGATGGGTGTATCAGTTCTGAGCTGATGGCACTGCTGGATATTCTCTGATTTCAAAGGGAGGTAAGCATGATGTGTTTTCTTGGCTAACTTCTGTATCTACAGTCCTCATCATTGCCAATTTCTTTGTGCTTCTTCAAAGGGAAGCAAAAATATTTGAAATCTTTGCCTGAGGGAGACCTTGCTGATGCAGTATATGTTCCTGTGATCAGTCATGCCATTGTGTACAAACTATGTTTGTAGCAGAGTTTGACTGTTCTTTCCCTGCCTCCTACACAGATGTTTCTGTTTCAGTTTATGACTGTGTATAAAGTCATCACTGTACATCAGGAACCTCCCATGAAGAGAAAGTCTGGATTAGGAGGGGTTTGGATCAGGACTATCTTTGTTTTAACCTTCTCTATGATAGACAGTCCCAGATTGGGCACAAACTATAGAGCCAAATAAGATTAAATAGGTCCAATAATGCCGAACTGTGACAAACTTGCCTGGATGGCTACCCAAGTTTATTTTGTTTCCACACACAATGAGAAGGATGGCAAGTGAGGAGAAAAATCCCAAAGCATCTCTGTTGGAGAGATAAATAGCATCGTGGGACCACCAAGTCACCAAAATTACCATTCAATCAATGCCAACAGATTAATGCAATGTCTGCAAGCGAAAATGTTTCCTCTAAGAACAGAATAAAAGACTAAAAAGGAAAAGTTGGAAATTAAAATATAAAAGGTAAAAACAAGCGAAAAGTAAAAAGTAAAGAGATAATAAGAACAAAAATATTTGTAAAGGATAAAGGGGTTGAAAATGACAACAGAAAACAAAACAAACCCAAAAAGAACAAACAAATAAGAAGATAAAGGCAATATCATTCAAAAGGATCATTGGAGAAATAAGTAGCATCTTTGGGTCTCCAAAATGCCACCTCCATTCCAGTAGGAAGGTTTGGTGGGAAAAATTCTTTGGTGTAAACAGAAAAAAGCAAAAATAACAAAACAGGTAAAAAGAGAAAAGCAAAGGATAAAAATAAGTCAGAAAGAAGAGCAAAAAAAATAGAAGAAAAATCAAAAATGCAAAACCTAAAATATTACAAAGGATAAAGACATTGAAAAAAACACAAGAAAAGAAAACCAAAAAAGCAAAACAAATAAGAAGATAATGGCAAAAAAGACCAGAAAGAAATGAGGGTTAAGAAGGGTAAGAGAAAATAAGAGAAAAAGAAGACAGAGACACCTAAAGAGAAATGAGGAAGCCAAGCAAACATCCAGTGTGTTTATGTGTTTCCTTATTTATCTATTTAGTAACTATTATAAGTTTAATTGTTACACATCATAACCTGCAGCCTGAACAAAAATTTACTAAAAATTGACTGACTAAAATTTAAAAGCAAAAATGTTTCTTAGATGTTTCTAATTAACTGCTGACAAATAATTAATTAATGATTGTAACTGTACTGATTAAAAATAAAAAGAAAAGAAAACTAATTCTGATCATACTTATTTAATTCTATATATATTTAAAATGGTAACGATCTGATTCTGATAAAATTATTAGAATTGTAATTATAATTGATCAAACGTAATAATATTCTAATTTCTAATTAATTCAATTATAACATTAAAGCATTTTATTAATCAGTTTATTAAAATATGTTCTAAAAGGCTGATAAAGGTGCCTTTATCAATATAAATATTATATAAATATTAATTAGTGACTAAGATGTTTCCTGTTTAATGCCCTTTGAAATAAATTTATGAATTAACAAACAATTTAAAATGGTCAATGATGTAACATAAAGGCTTCAGAGATCCTAAATGACAGATATTATGTTTGAAAGATGAATATTCATTATTTTTATTATTGAATTTGTGAGCTGGTCATCACAGGATCCAGGCTGTACTGTAAAGACCTTAATCCACATAATAAAGACGAGACAAATTAAAGGATTAAAGTCTAGAACCTCTGTAATTGGGTGTCTTTAGTCAAACAAAAAGGGCAGGAGGAGAATCAGTAAGAGAAAAAGTCAGTAACATAACATAACATAATCAGTATTTCTTTTCCTATCATTTTAAGTAAACTGCAGAAATTATTTATATAAAATATTAAAATGTATGACATTTTTTATTTTAACATCCTGCCATCACAAACACCTCATAATCAAATCATACAGGGCTGTTGGACTTGTTACTGTACCACAAATATTTTTTGTCTCTTTATTTAGACAACGGAACAATATCAATACTTTTCTCTTTTCCAAAATGTCTTCGTGGCATTTATTTAATTTAGTATCATTTTAATATATTTTAACAATTGTATTTATTTTTATTTTCTTATTTTCCGGGACCTGAGAATCTGTCTGTGATTCATTTGAATCCATCGGTTGCCATGGTGAGGGATTGTGATGATGGTCAGCAGCCACATAGGTGGCAAATAAAACACAAACCTGATTGAATTATTAATAATCGTGACATTATGTTATGTTATGTTATGTTATGTTATGTTATGTTATGTTATGTTATGTTATGTTATGTTATGTTATGCTGATATGCTATGCTACGCTATGCAACATTGTGTTATGTTATACTATACCATGTTAGGTTCGGTTATACTATGTAATGTTATGCTATGATATGTTGTGTAATGTTATGTTGGGTTAGGTTAGGTTTGCTGTTATGTTATGTTATGTTATGTTATGTTTTGTTATGTTATGTTATGTTATGTTATGTTATGTTATGTTATGTTATGTTATGTTATGTTATGTTATGTTATGGGTTAGGCTAGATTAGGTTAGGTTAGGTTTTGCCTTTCTATGTTGTGTTATCTTATGTTATTCTGTGTTATGTTGTGTTAGGTTAGGTTAGGTTAGGCTAGGCAATGCTATGTTAGGTTAGATTATGTTAGATTATGTTATGTTATGTTATGTTATGTTATGTTATGTTATGTTATGTTATGTTATGTTATGTTATGTTATGTTATGTTATGCTGCTATGCTATGCTACACTATGCTATGTTAGGTTAGGTTATGCTATGTAATGCTATGCTATGCTATGCTATTATATGCCATGTTATGTTATTCTATGCTATGCTATTGTATTTTTGGTTAGGCTATGCTGTGCTATGCCAGGCTAGGTTAGGTTAGGTTAGGTTAGGTTAGGTTAGGTTAGGTTAGGTTAGGTTGGGTTAGGTTAGGTTAGGTTATCCTATCCTATGTTAGGTTATGTTAGGTTAGGTTAGGTTAGGTTAGGTTAGGTTAGGTTAGGTTAGGCTAGGTTTTGCTGTTCTATGTTGTGTTATGTTACGTTATTCTATGCTATGCTATTGTATTTTTGGTTAGGCTATGCTGTGCTATGCCAGGCTAGGTTAGGTTAGGTTAGGGTAGGTTAGGTTATGGTAGGTTAGGTTAGGTTATCCTATCCTATGTTAGGTTATGTTAGGTTAGGTTAAGTTAGGTTAGGTTAGGCTAGGTTTTGCTGTTCTATGTTGTGTTATGTTACGTTATTCTATGCTATGCTATGTTATGCTCTGTTATGTTATGCGCTGTTATGCTCTGTTATGTTATGTGCTGTTATGTTATGTTATGTTATGTTATGTTATGTTATGTTATGTTATGTTATGTTATGTTATGTTATGTTATGTTAT
>JAVSBU010344860.1:0-17281 GCA_033118015.1 Loricariichthys derbyi | reverse complement strand
GTTAATTTGTGCATTTCAATCGCAACATGAACATTTTATGACCAATATATTCTTACCACATGTGCTACATACTCGTTTTCGGCAACCATTGCGAAAATATGCTAATGTAAAACGGAAATGTGCGAATAATTAGGAACATAATCATGAATGTGTGGCGAAGGAATGGCAGCCCTGTTGTGTCCTCAGAACTGAGTTTCTTCTGCAGACAAATTTTGAGCATGCTCAAAATTTGTGTGGACATTTGCAGATGGTTGATTGCAAACATGTGTGGGCATAAAAACTATTATAAAAAAATTTATTAATTGTGAATCACGGAAACGACGACCGTATCGGGAATATCAACATTTTTTCGCCGCTAGTCATTCGCAAATAACACGTTTTGGCACTGCGACAGCACTCCAAAAACTGAAGGTTGAGTGGCAGGAGCAGGCAGCTTATACAGTCCGCAACTCACTCACGGGATGTGCGCAAAACTCCCGCTTTGTTCGCAATGCATGCGCAATTCAAACAAAATGCTTACGTTACACATTCTTAATTGGTGGCCATTTTTTGGGGGGGATTCCACTACGGATGACTACGGAAAATCCATATTTATAGTCACAGTTCGTCCGCAAATAACACGTTTTGGCACTGTGACAGCATCTTTAGCTTAATTCATCTTACCATCAACTCTTACCAGCTTCCCTGTCCCTGTTAAATAGAAGTATCTCCACAGTAAGATCTTGCCACCATCATGTTCATGGTGGGGATGGTGTGCTCCAGTGTTAGTTTTCTGCCACACATGCATTTTGCATTCAGGCCAAAAAGTTTAACTTTGGTCTCATATGATGAGAGCACCTTCTTCCATATGTTTGCTGTGTCCTCTACATGGCTTGTTGCAAACTGCAAGTGGTACTTCTTATGGCTTGCTTTCTTCTTGCCACTCTTCCATAAAGGCCAGATTTGTGGAATACATGACTAAACTGACAAGACTAGCTGTCTTGGTAGGTTTGCAGTTGTGCCATACTCTTTTTATTTGGGACATTTTTTATAACTTAATTCTGCTTTGCACTTATACCTACCCTGTCTGGTATTTTCCTTGCTTTTCATTATGTTGTTTGAACACCAGAGTTCAGGGAGTGGAATACAAATGCACACCTCAATTTTCAGATTTTTATTTATTAGAAAAAATAATTTGGAAACCACAGGAGGGGTACGGGCCTGAGGAGCAGAGCTGGGTAGCTGCGGACGACATCTTAGACCCTTTAATCATCGCAGACTTTCACCGACGTTATCCTCGGATGCCCGCTCCCAGACCCAGAGGACGACCCAGGAAGCAGCTACCGCAGAGGGGTCCCAGGACATCACATCAACCGCGACCAGCTTGTACCTTCTTCAGATCGAGTCCGGGTCTTAGGGATCGATCTACGAGCCATCAAGGAGAGAAAATAACTGAGAACGAGTTTGGAGAGGAGGACCTCAGCGCCGGTCGGGTGAGGAGACCGGCCCTGTATCTTCGGGGGGGTACTGTCATGCCCACGGAGCAAACAGACTCCAGTTCCCAAAAGGCACTCGAAGCTGAGCCGGGTTTGGCGCCCCCTCTAGCGCCCGAGTTTTAATCAAACTCACCTGTGGCTCATTTTGCTGGAGCAGTTAAATAGACTCAGGGCGCGCCAACTCGGCATGAAGTATTGCCAACACAGTTGTGCTACCGAGCGTTTCTCTTGTATGATTACCTGTCTATCTGGTCTGTGGATTTTCATGCTGGTTATTTGGATTATGGTATTTGGATTCTCCCTTTGGCTTTGTTTGCTCGTGTTACTGATCTTTCTGTATCGACTCTGGACTGCTTACCCCGACAACGTTTTCCTGGATTAAACCCGCCCTTCCTGCTTTCTTACCCCGCTTGCGTCTCCTCTCCTACTACCCGTTACACATTTAATTTTGTGTATATAATGTGAAAAAAATGTGGAAAAGTTCAAGGGGTATGAATACTTTTGCAAGGCACTGTAGGTTGTAATGTATTTATACTGTGTACTTATATGACGTATGGTATATAATTTGTTAATGAGTGGACTGTATGAAGTGCATTATACTGTTACGTTGTTACTACATAAATCATCCATTTACTATGATATTCTGTAAATATAAAAGATGGCCTTTGATACAAAATGGCCACATTCATAAAATAATCTGTAGGCACTAAATAATACTGTGTAAACTGTTCTTCTTGCTTACAACAATGTTCTTTGCAGTACAAAGTGCCATACATTAAATAGTTTACAATTAGAAAGTCTGGAAGTGGTTAATGTATAACAATGGTGCTGCTCTTCAGAACATATCCTCATCATTTGTTCAGATCTTATCTCTGTAATCTAACTTATTGCACTCTTGGATATGGTCCCCAAATGTGGAAAATTTAATGAAATGTAACTATTCTTTACAAAACCTTAATTATATGACAGAAAACAAAACAGCTTTATAAAAATGAATGTGTACTTGTTATTTTGTTTTTTGCTTTTAACGCTTCTTTTGTTTGATTCTTTCACAATCTCTTGTGCTCAGTAAGGTCTGGATGCATGTGAAAACATTTACAAAAATGCCAAGCTAATTTTTCAATAGGGTTTACAGAAAATTATTTATTCATAATTATTTTCAAATTGGAGACAGCATGGTGGTGCCTTAGGGTGGTGCAGTGCCACACTGGCTAGTAACCATTGCCTCACAGCAAGAAGGTCCTGAGTTCAATCCCAGGTGGACCCGCTTTTCTGTGTGGAATTTGCATGCATTCCTCTGTCTGGGTGGATTTACTCTGACAGTCCAAAGACATGCATGATAATTTGTGTTTCTAAATTGCTCTTAGTGTTTGTGTGAGTGTGTTTGCCATAAGATGGACTGGCTCTCTATCAAGGGTTGTTCCTGACTTGTGCCCTGTGCTGCCAGCTAGGCACTGGCTTTCCCACAACCCTGACTGGGATTAAGGAGATAAGACAATGAATTAATTAATGAAGGAATAGTGGTGATTTATTTAGTGTCAGTAGTGTGATTCATTTAAAATTAATGTTAAAATAATGTAATATAATGAATGTGTGGATTAGCATAAGTGAAGAAGAGACGAGAAATAAGATAAATGACATATAGCAATACACTTTTGTTATAGAGATCAGTTCTTGCACAGTACTTTGTGATTCTCTCCCTGGATGTTATATCTCACAGAATTAATTTCATAACAGTGCTGGATCTGTTTTTAGCTACTTTTGAAGTTCTTTATTCTGCTTTTACTAATTTATTTTACACCCACAGCAATTGCACGTATACACATCTAATTGCAAGCAACGGTAATTTTATGTAAGTATATTGTGTACCAGTATAATCACAGTGTAAATGCCAGTTTAATTTGATCTGATCCCTGACTTTATTTTAGTTCAGTGACTTTTTGCTAGTGTGTCAATGATTATTCATTGTTATTAAAATTAAACAAAATTTAAGCTAGAACTATAGTGTGTAGAGAGAGAGAGAGAGAGAGAGAGAGAGAGAGAGAGAGAGAGAGAGAGAAGAGACTGCTTTATCTCTATTTAGGTGATTTATGTTTTTATTTTTTTCCTGCTCTTAATCCTGCGGTTATCTGTGCTGGCTATATGACTGCTCACCCTCTTTGAGACTGTGCATGCAAAACGGCATTTGTTATTTAGACATTTCATCATGTATGGTAGTATTTTTGTAACACTATGCTATCTATTAGTTTCACACCCAAATTTGTACTTTTTGGCATCATGATAAACACAGAATTCTAAGGTGTAACTAACTAGAAATTATATGCTTCAATATAATATGCAAAGTATTGTGATTGCATTGTAAACTGCAATGTAATGAACAAACAAAGCAACATTGCAATGAATAAAACTGCATTGCAATGAAAACATACACGCCATAGTCAAAACATTTAAAACTTAATTATGAAGGGGGATTTAGTTAATATTACCATGATTAGTATGACCAGACTGATATACACATGATTCATGTGCAGCAAGCACAAGAAAGTTACATGTTATTGAGGTGCTATTAACAGATAAGTATTTTTCTGACCAATCTGAATCATGGATTCAATAACACCTAAAGTGACAACTCCTATTGGACCCACAGTCCATGAAGTAATAGATTGCTAATCTTTTGTCTAGCAACATTTAATGTTGGAAGAGCTTAGAAAATGGCTGCTTTTGCTGGGGAGGACAGTCTAAGATTTCCCTCAGCTTGTGGTGGAATTGATTAAAACACATGCTGTTTATTACCAATTGACTGAAATTAAGTCTTTTTGCAGTCAGAATACTAGGCAATCCAATTTTTGGAATGTGAATGTGAAATGAGCCATTACTTTTATAACTGTTCCATTTGACAGAGGCTTCTGGTTCCTTGCAGATGGAGATTTAGCTAGAGTGCTGAACTTTTACCATATAGACAACGTTATGCTAATGTTTGGATTCTATAGTTGCTTAAAAACTCTGAGAATAAGCTTTAACATTTAAATACATAATGCCTGGTTAATACCTTTTTCCTAAGTCGATCACTTCCTCATGAATACATAGATCTGCTTTGAGGGTCTTATCAGTGTCTCACACACGATTCCATAATAAACAGATTTACTGTCTTGACTTTTTTAAAAAGAAAATATAAAGAATCCAGACTACACAGTCAGATCCGAGTGGGAATAAAGCACTCTTCACTGTTTCCACAGCAGCCTGAATACTGTAACCCTGGACAGATGTGAAGATCTTAATAATGTTGCTGTGGGCCTGCCGTGCTACTGTAATTTATAAAATCACAGTAGCATGGCAGGCCCACAGCAGCATTATTAAGATCTTCTTAAGTTCCTCTTTAACAGAGGGAATAAATAGCTCAAAAGAGTTTCTTAATGTGAAGCTATTTATTCCTTTTGTTAAAATAGGAAAACCATAATAACTGATATGACTTTGTCTATTTATTTGATCCATGATTTGAGGTAGTTAGGTGGTTATTAATATGATTTCCAGGATCTTTGTAAATGTTGCAGAGGAAGGATACTCTATGTGTTAAGTGTTTAATAGCCATATTTATAATAATAATTAATATATTATATAATTAATATAATAATACTTATATGAAGCAGTGGTTAACACTGTTATCTCACAGCTCAAGAGATCCTTGCATTTGCATGTCCTCCCTGGAGTTGGGTCCTGCCTTGTGCCCTCTGTTCCCAATGAGTGCCCTGTGACACTGAATTGAATGAATTGGGTATGAAAATGAGTGCATGAAAATTGTTAATATATTATCAAGTGCATGCTTCAATAGAGGCTGCGGAAACTGCCTGCAAACAGAAAGTGTATGCAGATTCTTTGAAGAAAGAAGAAAGCACAGTATAGGAAATACTTTAAGAACAGGTATAAAACAGTGTATGAACCACTTTCATTTCATATGTATCCACACTCGTGATTAGGTCATCAAGGTTAGTGGATTATATACTAAACCAATACTTTATCACTAAATCTTTATTGTTTTATGTTTGCATACATTGTTATTTATGTAGTCATTGTAAGAAAAAGTGTGTTTGAGGAATTATTTTTGTCTGTCAGTGTATGCATAGCAATATTTTTAAGATAATTTTTTATATTTCTTAATGTATCTGTAATCTAAAAAACATGTATTTGAAGAAAAAAACTTTAATTTCAGCTATCACAGCAGTGATGTCAAAATAAAGATGACATTCCTGTAATATAATATTCTACATCCGAAGGTGCCAAAATAGTTCCTAATATTACTTGAAAAGCAGCTTTATCAGTTCTGGTAGGCTGACCTAATCTGCAATGCACTTTCATGTGGCTTAGTATTTAATTATACATCAGTTTGGAACCTATTTAAAAAAGATTCCATTGCTGCACAGGTTACAAACTGATGTATTATTGAATGCCACGCAGATGGGACAAGTTGATGCTTAAGTGTAGAGAGTGCATGATTGGTAGATTCTGTATCCCTCTTACTTGCAATGTATTTCTTCAGCTAGATTGCTAAATGATTCACATCAAAAACAGTGAACTGCATTAAAATACAAGATATTTTAACTATAACAGAATAATACTCAATACGCCACAAACACGTATTACTGCTCAACCCAATATGAATCATGAAAATATTATATGATTTGGAGCGGCCTCTGTCTATTCAGTGGGAGATATTTGTTTCTATGGTTAGAACCTAAATTGAGCCACTGACCTCAAAACATTATGCAGGTACATCTCAAAAAAATAGAATATGATGAAATAGTTCAATATTTTTGTCACTCATTTCAGAAAGTGAAAAGTTCATTTGCATGAATTACTGCATCAGTGCAGTGTGGCATGGAGGTGATCAGCCTGTGGCACTGCTTAGGTGTAATGGAAGCGATATCAGCCTTCAGGTTACCTGCATTGTTGGGTCTGGTATCTCTCATCTTCCTCTTGACAATACCCCATAGATTGTCTATGGGGTTCAGATCAGGCAAGTTTGCTGGAAAATCAAGCACAGTAACACCGTCATTGAAACAGCTTTTGGCATCTTTCGCAATTTGGGCAGATGCCAAGTCCTGGTAGAAAATGAAATCAGCATCTCCACAAAGCTTGTCAGTAGACTGGACTTCGATCCATGTGGATTCTATGCCTCTCCACTCTTCTTCCAGACTCTGAGACCTTGATTTCCGCATGACATGCAAAATTTATTTTCATTTGAAAAGAGGACTTTGGACCACTGAGCAACAGTCCAGTTCTTTTTCTGCACAGCCCAGGTAAGACGATTCTTACATTGTCTCTGTTTCAGGAGTGGCTTGACATGAGGAATGCAACATTTGTGGCCCATGTTTGTAGCCCATGTCTAGGATTCGTCTGTGTGTAGTGGCTCTTGATGTTCTCTTGATCTTCTGTAATGTTCATATTTTCTGAGACACTGAATTTTGGGTTTTCCTTATCTGTAAACCACAATCATCAAAATGTCAAGAAAAAAGTCTTGAAATATTTCAGTCTATTTGTAATGAATCCATATAATACATGAGTTTCACTTTCTGAAATGAGTGACAAAAAAAAAAAAGAACTTTTTCATGATATTCTAATTTTTTGAGCTATACCTGTACAATAAGGGAATTAACTGTGGTGTTTTTATGAGAACATAGAAAATCAATTAAACAATATTGTGATCTAAATAATATGCAAGTTACCATCAGAGGGCCACCAGAGGGCGTCTGCACTCCACCGAGCATCCTGGCACGAGATCAAGCATGCGCGGATCCAATCAAGGCGTGCACAAGAGAGTGTGATCAGTGTTATAAATACGGCAGCGTCTGACCTGTCTCTTGTAGCAGCTACCCTGAATCAGCTAGGGCTCGCCATCCAGGCCTTATACACGCCGGCTGTGCCTGCCCCGTCCTGACCCCTAGTTGCAATTCCCCCATTGCCACTCGAGAAAGGTTCTCGTGGAACCAGAGAAAAGTCAGGGATTTCTTCTCCAGTGCTCGCTACTTTTCAAGCAGCAGCTGGGGTGGTTTCTGACAGACTGGGCCTGGGTAGCTTACATGATCTCCCTTCTCTCAAGTAGGGCACTGGCTTGGGCTACAGCCCTATGGGAGGCTAAGGCTCCCAAATGTGCCTCTGAGGATGTCTTTACTAAGGCCCTGAGGGAGACATTCCACCACCTTCATGGTGGACGTAATCCCGCTCCACATCTGTTCAATCTGCCCCTCCATTCAGGGTTGCTCCTCCCCACCCAAGGCAAGGGAAATCCCATACAACTTTAAGTCAGTATTGATTCTGGGGCTATAGATAATTTTATCGATGAGGGGCTAGCACAGCAGTTGGGCCCTCTCATGGTGGTCGATGGCTGACCCCACAATTCTGTTCCGGTTCGCTACCATATTGAGCCTGTGCCTATTAAGCTGGGACTTCATGGGGAGCAAATTCCTCTTCTGATTACCCAGCTGCCCCATATGTATGTTGTGTTTGGGCTTCCATGGCTTCAGATGCACAATCCCCTCATTGACTGGCAGTTATCTCCTGGACTCCTCAATGCCAGGAGTCGTGCCTCCTGCCACTGCTCTTTCTGCCATCTCCCAGCAAGGGCGACATTGCCTCCAACCTCATGGGCATACCTGCCCAACACCAGGACCTGGTGGAGGTGTTTAGTCAGCAGAACGCACAGGGCCTACCACCACACCAGTCCTATGATAGTGCTATCAACTTCCTCCCAGGGATGTCTCCTCCCTGGGGACGCCTCTTTGCGTTAAACCATTCCGAGTGCTGGGCAATGGAGGAGTATATCCATAATGCCCTGGAATGATTATATGACCCTCCAGGTCCCCGGTGGGAGCAGGATCCTTCTTCAATGGCAAGAAGGATAGGGTGCTCTGCCCATGTATAGACTATCAGGGCCTCAACACGGTGATCATTAAGGACCGCTATCTCTTGCCTCTTATGAATTTCACGTTTGATGCACTCCAGGTGGCCAAGATATTAACCAAACTCGATTTGTGCTGTGCTTACAACCTGGTGCGTATCAGGCAGGGGAATGAATGGAAGACCACCTTCTTAACCCCCACAGATCCCTACGAGTACCTTGTGATGCCCATTGGCCTCATGAACGCCCCAGCAGTCTTACAGCAGTTCATTAATGATGTGCTGCATGAGGCCCTAGACCACTACGTCTTCCTCTATTTAGAGAACATTCTAATCTTCAGCCAGTAGAGGATCTTCAGTTCAGTTCCGTTAATCTTCAGTTCCAGTAGATGAACACATGTGTCATGTTAGGTAGGTGCTCCAATTCCTACTGGAGCAGTACCTGTATGCCAAACTGGAGAAAAGTGAATTTCACACTGCATCCGTGTCATTGCTTGGTTTTGACATGGGTCAAGGTTCCATCCGCATGGACCCGGCCAAGGTTGAGGTGGTCTCCAGCTGGCCACAGCCCACATCCCTCCGGCAGGTCCAGTGCTTCCTATGATTTGCTAACTTTTTCTGATGTTTTATATGCAATTTTAGCAGATTAGTGGCTCCCTTCACAGCCCTTACCCGGAAGACCATGGGTAGACCCAGGACAGGCCTTTATTGTAGAGGTAGATGCATCTGATGTAGCAGTAGGGGCAGTCCTCTCCCAACAGCTGAAAGGGGACCTGTGCACTTACTTTTCACGCCGCATGTCACAGCCTTACCTTTACATCCTAACCTGGGAGCTTGACCAAGCCATCGCCAGGGCCCTTAGAGACGAACTGGACCTGGGAAATGGTCCCGAGGGGCACAACTTTGTGCCATCCAGGGTTTGGGGGCAGGCTTTCAAATGGGCTCCTGGCTCACCAACAGCAGCCCATCTGTTGTTGAGATTGCTGACATTTTAAGACAGCGCTTTTGGTGGCCTGGCATGAGCGATGATGTCAGGGCCTTTGTCGCTCGCTGCCAAACCTGCACCGCTAACAAGGCCTCCAGGGAGCGCCCCACCAGTCTCCTCCACCCTCTCCTGATTCTTCACTGGGCATGGTCTCATATTTCCCTGGATTTTGGACCTCTACAGCTGTGTCATTGAGTCTCTCCTAACCACCTGCATCACCGTGTGGTACCGCAGCTCCACTGTGAAAGACCGCGAACGCCTGCAGAGAGTGGTAAAGACTGCATCTAAGATCACGAGGACACCACAACCCTCTCGCAGAGCATCTATCGCCGGGGAGTCCACAGATGAGCTGTCTCCATCATCAAAGACCCCACACACCCCCAGCATGGACTGTTCTCACTTCTGCCCTCAGGCCGGAGGTTCAGAAGTGTGAAATGCAAAGCAACCAGATTTAAAAACTTTCCTAGTGCTATAAGACTGTTAAATACTGTTAAAGATTACGCTGACCACTGCACCCCAATCCCCCCATCACCACCAAAAACAGTACAAAACACCTTCAGTCTGCAATACTAACTGCAATACTACTTGAAGTCATTGTACAATTTGGACATATTGATTACTGCTGACTTTTGCACAAAAACAGCTAATGTAATAATTTATCCAAGGAAATGTATTGCCCTGCCCAAATTACCCATGACCAAGGAGATGGCAGACCTCCTTCTACAGTATGTTGTCCAGGTGAATGGCTTCCCCCAGGATGTCATGTCAGACCATGGGCCCCAATTTTCAAGTTGTTTCTGGGCAACATTCTGCCAGCTCGTCGGGTCCATGGCCAGACTCTCAGTCGGATGCAATCCAGAGTCCAACAGGCAGATGGAGAGGGTCAACCAGGAGTTGGCCCACACACTCTGCTGCTTGATGGCAGGGAACCCCATGTCCTGGGCAGACCATCTCCTATGGGTGGAGATCGCCCACAATAATAGAAAGCATTCAGCTACAGGGAGGTCCCCCTTCAAATGCCAGGTTGGGTTCCCTGCACCACTGATTCAGGGCCCCACTAGACGACCATCGGGCGATATGTACGGGTCTGCTGAGAGACCTGGTAGAGAGCCCTGGCACCCCTCAAACGGGCTAGTGAAACCATGTGCCAGCAAGCTGAGGGCAAGCACCAGCCAGCACCCTCCTACAGAATGGGACAATGGGTATGGTTGTCCACTAAGGACCTTCCCATCCAGGGAGCCTTGGATAAGCTCACACCGAGATAAGTGGGTCCTTTAAAGATGGTACAATGGGTTAACCCCATCACGTACAGATTAGATTTCCCCTCCACCATGCAAGATAACCCCATCTTCAATGTCTCTTGGCTTAAACCCTTCCTTTGCAATGGTCCAGCTCCCATGGTCCATCCGTCCCCTCCATGCACCATTGAGGGAGTTCCAGTTTACACTGTCCGTCAGATACTGGATTCCTGGCAGGTACAAGGAGCCCTACAGTACTTGGTCAATTGGGAGGGGCATGGACCAGAGGAACAGTACTGGGTGCTGCCCCCAATATTTTGGACCTGGAACTGGTGAGGGAGTTCTGGGCCAACCATGCCACTGGTTTTGGGGACACCAGGATCCTCCCCTAGGGGGTACTGTTACCACAGCCGCTCAGGCCACCAGAGGGCACCTGCGCTCCACCGAGCATCCCAGCATGAGATCATGCATGCACAGATCCAATCAAGGTTCACACAAGAGACAGGTGTGATCAGTGTTATAAATACATGAGCGTCTGACCTGTCTCATCGCGTCCTTGCACACTACATGATCTCCATCATTTCGTCAACCATTTCGCTAGCGTTTTGTTTCCATATCGGGTTTATGTCCTTCGTTTTCGGGTTATCTGTGTGGTTTATTTATTTATTTATTTATTTATTTATTTATTTTTTGGTTCACTATTTTGCTCATGTTTACTTCTGCATTTGTCATTGGTCTCCCATTTCGGGCTTGCGCTTTTTGTGTAGCAATGTTTTTGGTTTTGTTTTGGCTTGAGAGGAGCTCGGCTCACTCAAGTCTTTTTCTGTATGTTGCTGCCTTTTTCAGAGTGTTACTCATAGCTTCAGTTGTCCCTTTCCCTTCAGGTTCTTTGTTGTTTTTTGCACTCAGGTTTTTCCTGTTACTTTTGTTTACTAACCTTTTGCGCCCCTGTCATTATTTGTTTACTTTTTGTCACCCCGCTTCCTCTCCCAATAGTCCCTTTTCCCTGCTTGCCTCGGTGGCGACGCTTTCGGTGGGTGCTTTTCCACTCAGGGACACCGGTACTGCCTCACCTGCCAAGGGGGCAGGTGGAGTAGGCACCAGGAGGACCGAGGTAATCTCAAGGGCCAATGGACAGTGTAGGGTCAATCATCACTGTCGATACCATGTCACGTCTCACCCCGATACACCCCCTACCACCCACTCCTGCACTTGGGTCCTATCTGTTCTTTACATCATACACTACCAAATAATGCTAGGCTAGCTTCTAGGCTAGCCAGGTGAACTGAGTCAGCCAAACTCCCTTACCCAAACTCCAAACCAAAATGTATAGTAATATAAGTTGGGAGAAAGAGAAAGCTACAATCATATAACCTGCCCCTCATCCAAAACTCATGAATACTGATGGATGTGACATGTGACTAAAGAGTTTCAGTGTAGAATTTCTGCAGAGATGTGTAAAAAAGTAAAAACATGTAATACTTCACAAACACAAAATACAAACCAAGTGTAATATATACACAACTACAAAGAATAAGACACCTGATAAACAATATTGCATTTTCATGACTATAAGGCACACCAGATTATAAGGCACATTCAGAGAAACAAAACAGTCAAATAAGTCGAACTATAATCAACTCATTCATGTTAACTCTAAACATTGTTCAGTTGTAAAATAAAGTAAAAAAAATATACTCACTTTTTCAGTTAATTTTCCTCCATAAATCCATTAAATCCATCATCCTCAGTGTCTAATGTAAACAGTGGATTTCAGCGGCAAGCATGGCCAAATCTCTCTCATTAACCGAGTCTCATTGCTATTACTTAAGTGTTTAGTGATGATTCAGTCCTTCATGAAAGTTTGAATAGAGACTGTAGAGACGCTTCTACCTGCTGTTCTCTGTCCAATAATGTCCTCTAACTGTTCTCTCTGAAACTCATAGCGTTTGGTCTTTTCTGTTTAATCTTGGTGTTTGGCACAAATCATCTTCTTGCTTTCTCCACTTCCACATTGATTAATTATTTTTTTTAACATTGATTAATTAATGTTGAAATTTCTCACAACTGCTCTATTTCCACGTTCTATTATGTACCTTATAGCCTTGAGTTTGAAATCCACTTCATAAGCATGTCTCTTAACGGGCGCCATTTTGTGTTCATAACAAACACCCTGACTACGGTTACCATAATGCTCCTAGAATATGTCAAGTGCTCCAGCTTTGTTGCTTACCAAAGCCAATCTAAAACATTTTGACAGATTTTTGAACACCATGTACCACATAAAATCGGTGAGTAAGCACAACCAGAATCCATACATAAGGCACACTGGATTATAAGGCACACTATCAATTTTTAATCAAATTTGAGGATTTCAAGTGTGCCTTACGGTCGTGAAAATATGGTATATAGTTTTTTAAACAGGGTATTAAATACAATTAGTACAAAATTACAATTAAGAAACAAAGAAGCAGTGGCAGAGAGAAAGTGCACCACAATGCACAATTACACAAGAAAAACTGGATCTTCCAGATTCTAAAGTTGGGTTATGTTTGATTGACCAACAGCATGGCCAATTCTGTACGATTGAAGAGAGGAAATGCTCACATATGTAATGTTGCTTGCAATGAAATGTCTGCATGTCTTGTACCCCACCGTACCCTTAGAAACAGCCTTCTTAGGGAGGGAGACGATTTGCGCATTTCTAATTGCAAGGCAGCTTTGTCTGTTTTTGTACTTTGGGAGAGTGCCAAATGGTTCTTCTTCCAATTCACTGATACCAGTTCTTCTTAATTTGTATCTTCACAGCTGTACTTGGGAGGGCCAGCCAAAGTTAATGTTAGTGGGAGATAGGAACAAAAGGACTTGGGTCTTTTATAGACTTTGCCCTATCAACTGATTATCTGTCCGACAGCATATAGTTCAGGCTTTCTTTGTCTTTGCTAGGAAAACACACATATATATCTTGATGAAAATATTTGGTCAAGAGAGCAATAGCTGACTTTTTTCTGTTTTACAATGATTAAACCGTAAAAATGGAATACGTCTTAAGGCCTATTCGGACAGGATTAATTTTACATGGGGGGATTGAGTAACGTAAATTTACTACAGTACATCTGTGAAATTTGTTGCCACTTTACACGGGATAAGAAACCTTAAAATACATTACTGAAATGGGAGTGACTACAGAATTTATGCACTGCCGCCATGGCCCTTCTGCTGCTTACAACTAGAAAGTATATAGAAATACTACTGCTCTCCCTTAAACTGCATTGATTAATTGGTCAAGTTACATTATTAACAGATATTAATGTAATTTTCCTTAAATGTTGCACTTTTTCGTCAAAGGTAGGATTCAGTCATGCTAAAACACTCTGTGACATCTATGAGCTAAAGCACATTTATTTTCTCATCACCGAGAGGATGTTTCAACTTTAATCCTGTTCTCCATGTCCTAAGACTCAGCACACTTTAAACAGCTTATAGCTGCTCACAAATGCTATTTGAATCTGATGACACCACAGCTTGGTTTACAAAGCTCTGCAGTATTGCTTATTAGTGCTGGTATGATGTTAGTCAAATTGCTAGTGAACTAAGATTATGTTAAATATCACCAATTTACCATGTCTTGGTGCAATAATTGACAGTGCCCCTCTGTGCCGGTCTGTGCTCATATTGGAACAATACACTTGCCAAAACTGTGATAAAATCTGATATCTTTATGGACCTAGTCTGGTTATAAAATAATCATTCATACAATATATATCCAAGGTTCTTTCTTCCAGTGTCAATGAACTGAAAATGTTGAGCAGTATGACTTAAGCTGTGTTGCTTTCACTTCACATCTTAGAACATTATGCACGAGTCTTAAACTTACAAAGATGGAAACTGAAACACTTTGTTCAGCAGTCTAAAATAAAAACTTTATATTGAGCAAGTATATATCTTAATTACCTCTATAGAAAATTAGAAACATTAATATCAAGTTTCTTGTGTAATTCATTCATATTGATATTTTACCTTTTATTGTATATCCAGATGCTGCTCTTGCTGCTTTGTAGTTCCAAGCACTCCCTCTTACAACTATAACACACTATTTAAGTCAGTATTTTTTATTAGCTTTTGGTTAAAAAGAAAACAAAACATTACATTTTGATATATATTGTATGGTCAAATGGTCATTATAATGTGATTTAAACAACACATCGACATACAGTATAACTTACTACTTGAACATGTAAAACCAAGAACATTAATATGGAATTTATCGTCCTTTCCTCTATAATAGCCTCTGTTCTTTTGCAGGCTTCCTATTAGGTTCCAAAACATGACTATGGGATTTCAGCCACTGCTGTTAAGTTTCAGCCACTGTTCTCAAGTCACTTTGCATTAACATGCTTACCATATGTCAATGTAAATGAAATTAACACCAAGGGTGCTGTAACAGTCCATTTCTTTCTCAACAAACAATTTCTTTAAATTCCTCTATTTTTGTACATAGGGCAATATCACACAGAAACAGCCCTTGCCCAGACTTTTGACAAACAATTGGAATCTATCAAGGATTACTAGGTATACTAGACTATTATATGTTGTAGTGTTTATTAATATTTCTGTTCACCGGATATGAGGCCTATACCACTAACTTGAAAAGGAACATCAGTCTGCTTAATTTTTTACTATAATAGTAAAACTTACTATTGACTTTTATTTCATTGTAGACAGTATGAACCCAAGATATTTAAAATTTTATCTTGTCAACTTAATATAATTTGTAATAAATAAACATCCATTCCTGCATTTCAGTCCTAGAATTCATTACAATAAAACATGCAGTACAACTAAAGCATTTACCACTTTGTAATGTTGCCATTTCTTCTCATAACACTTAAAATATGTTTTGGCACCAAGGATACCAACCAGTGAAGTGTTTCAGGTGTTAATTTGTGTGTAATTCTTACTGCACACATGGGTTAAGGTACAGTATGTAACAATATGGCGTTTTTGTTGACACATTTTTCATTTCAAAATTCTTTACACATTCTATATCAAGGACAAGTCAGGATTGCAGTCAAGCCAGTTCATTACCTGTACCCTGAAAGCCTTTTGTATCAAATCATGATTACAATGACTTGTTAACATCACCTATTTGAACCACATCAATATTATATATCACATCACATCAATTTTATATACCGAATATTTTTTTTACCTCATTAATAGTCCTAAATTGCCCTATCCAAAGTTTTTGGAATGTGTTGTAAGCCCGAATTGCATGAATGGCTGTTTATTAACAATTTAATTTAAGTTGACCCGACAAAATATGAACTTTCTTGGCTTTGCACTAAATAAAAGCAAGCAAAGCAAAGCAATGGAATAAAAATCAATGTATGCCACAAAGATAAGTAAAAGTAAATAATAAAAACAATAAACTAAAATATTCGACACATTTGCCACTTCACTGCCACTCACTGAGCCATTGTTTCTATTAGAGGTTTACACTTCGAAATTACAGCATTTAAATGTTTTAAGTAAGGCAATACAAAATAATAATTAAGTAACATCCTATGACAATGCCATGCTGTGTCTGAGCTATTCCTTAATATTTACAGCATTTAGCAGGTGCCATTTTCTAGAGTAACTTACAACTACTAAAGTCTTACAATCCAAGCATTTATGAGTTAAGGGCCTTGCTCAAGGACCTGACAGTGTTATCTTGGCAGATTTAAACTTGGGATTTAAACTCCTGAACCTTAGGATCCAAAGTCCAGTAGTACTGTCAACATGTGCCAGTGCAGACTGAATTGAGTAACAAACTAAACAAACAGCATAACAAATGCCTTGACATGATATGTTTAATTTATTTATTTATTTTCCACAAAAAAAGCAAGAGTAATTTAAGGGCTGTATTAGGTACCCTACCATATTGTCCTGTGTAGTTATTGTATTGTGGTTGTATTGTTAGTTGCACCATTGTCCAACAAAGCAAGGAACTGGCATGGACAAACAAAGCATAGAATAACAATAAAATTTTATATGACATACCACTGTTCTCTTCAGTGGCCATAAGACCTTTGGAAAAATGGTACCCAATGAAGATTCCACATGATGACTCCGGTGGATACATTAACAGCAAGCCTCAGCTGAGCCACAGACCCTGCCAGGCATTGATTGCCAGGCTGGAGGATGCTGCTTCCTCTCATTTTGGCACAAACTTCAGGGCAGATGCCGTTCAAGTCCTTTTGGGTATGTGTTCATGTGTATGTGTGCTGAATGAAACCTGTGGCTGCAGAGCTTCAAGGAAAAAGAGACAAGCGTGAAATAGACTGTAGCAGCCGGGTGCCAGACACTGAGGTCTCTCCAACAGATGGAGGTGTGAGCCATCAAGAGTGCAATATGGTGGCATGCAGGTATAGGGAATCAGGAACACATAAGCTGGATTAATTTAAATCAAGGAACAAAGAAAGAAATATGCATTCTAATCTTTTTTCATCATGTAATACAGAACTGATTTCTGTCACAGCGATTAGGTTTAGCAAAAACTGTAGTAAGTAAGATATGTAGAAATTAGATATGTATGTAAATAGATTAGATTAGATATGTAGATGTAATTAGATATGTACAGGTGTTGGACAATGAAACTGAAACACCTGGTTTTAGACCACAATAATTTATTAGTATGGTGTAGGGCC